>JBAMJV010003978.1:75000-101859 GCA_037951105.1 Echinarachnius parma | reverse complement strand
GAAACTGCTTCAAAAACGCCTGTGCATCGGACGTATAAGTAATATACAATTCAGTAATTGTTTGATTTCTTCATTATCTTCATAATGAAATCATTAAGAAAATAAACATATAATTTTATCTCACTCTTATTTCATTTTCAGAAAGGTTATTGGGGTAATAAGGAATTTATACTTAGTCATGGTCTTGATTTTCAGAAGCAAAAGGTTGATTAAATATTGGATGAAATGAGGTGACATTTAAGATATTAGATATATATTTTTTGCATACACTTATTTCGGTTCTTCATCAGACGTACAGCAATGAGGTTATCTAACGCACTGCGACGAGGACCATGTTGCTCACAAATCCCAGTTTCTTTGCTCTTTTTTTATATTTTATATCCCTTCAGACCAAGCAGCATCAAGCATGGTACGAGATATTCCCCTGGTGCGATGCACTTATTTGTTGAGTGTAACAGACCCCTGACTGATCAATCTATGAACTCACTGTGCTAGTGTGCAATGCTGTATAGCCACCGAGCCGTTGTTTATGACCACGTGACGTCACGCCGCGGCGCCGCGCTCGCGACTAATGAGTCCGCGACTATTGTTGATCTGGCGTCGCGCATTATTCCCACAAACCCATTTCGCTAAAGCCGACATGGCGGTGGCGGCCGAAAGAATAGCCAGAAAGAAAAGACTGAAAGAGGGATTCCCTCCCTACCCCTCTCTATTGAACTCTTCACCATTTAAAAGAATCTTTCCTTTTTTTTCAATTCATTGTATGTCAGTCTTTCCATTATTTGGCTATTACCAGATATAGATCCTGGATAGTCTGTATACATGCCATGCCATTTGCTGAGCGATCAGATTGTGTAATGACCGTAATACCAATCACTTTTTTTTAGTAGTAGACTTTATGTTTGACCTTTTTTCTTTAGCTCGACAATGTTTGGTTCACTTCGAAAGTATCTGTATTCTGTAGTTGACGGAATCCTGGTATTCTATCGTGAATAATAATGGACGTCAAGCTTATTATTATCCATAACCTTCCGTAGAAAAGCGACACTTTTGTGATTTTGTCATTTTAATATACTTTAGACGTATCCCCTTTTTTCGAATTTCGAATGATGTATCACTTGTTGAATAAGCTGACCAGCACTTTGTAATACCATGGAATTAAAGGGATAGTTGAGTTCTGGTAAGGAGAGTACAGTTTTAGTGAAACTGAATTTTAGTAACCAAAACCTGCATCATTACATTACAAACTAATATTTATAACTAGAAAGGAACACAAAATTACAAATGACGTAGTAAAGATCATGTTATCATTCAAAAAGAGCCGTTAAAACGTAAGAGGGCGCTCTCTAAACACTCATCGGTTTCAACCATTTTGAATAAAATATTGTGCATGTAATGCTTTGTTGAAATAGTGATTAGATAGAGAAATAACCAACAACTATTTAAATACCTATTTTGTAACTTTTTGAAAAGAGGAAGCATTTTTTTGAATTTTTAACGGCTGGTTCAAAATTCTCTAATAAACCCGGGACCGGGTTTATTACAAATTGTTATATTTATGGATATTTCAGCCGTTTCTGAACCGATTTTGATCAAACAAAATGATTTTATTGTTTAAATATTATGCTCTTTCAAATTTTACACTCAGTTTGTCATTACCTCACAAACCAATTAAGTAATCTAGCGCCCTCTCTACCAAAACTCAACTTTCCCTTTAACTCCCATATCCCTGGTAATACTATCGGAGCTACTAACGTAATAAAAGACCTAACAGTATAACTCTATAATATACCATTAATTTTCTCCCGACTCAGACACGTCTGACTAAATACAGTAAATGTAATATCCTATAGAAAGCTTCCCTTGCTTGCTATAAATAAGTTTCCTAGAATACAAGAGTGAATATATACATAATTATGTACATACATCCAAACCTAAAAATGAATACAAACTCCGTAATATCCCTATAAAAAGTTACCCTTGCTATAAATAAGTTTCCTAGAATATACAATATTGTATATAAACATTAAGTGGCCCGGATTCACAAAGGAGATTTGTAGGAGGTTTGTACAAACCATGGTCTACATCTATTTGGAGTGCTGATCGTATACAAGTAAAACAATTTCTAATTTATAATGATATGACTATTAGTGCTTGCTAACCAGCAAATTTCACCATGTGAGAAGACAAACATTTATTTGGTGCATTTTGTAAATGTGTACCATCAACATTGTTAACAAGTAAGGATTTTACATTCTTTCTCCATCAGTTTACAAATGGCACTCCATAGATGTAGACCATGGATAAACCATGGTTTGTACAAACCTCCTACAAACCTGCGTTGTGAATCCGGGCCATTATGTACATAAATCCAAACCTAAAAATGAATAAAAACTCCGTGGCACGATTTTCTGTGGTGATTTTCCGGCAAGGGCCTTTGTTAAACTGACCTTTTTAAACTTCATGAATCAAGTCAGTTTGACCGTATGGTCCATGGTTTGACGATATGGCCGAAATATCACCACAGAAAATCGTTTCACTGAGTTATGATTTATTTTAACGTTGGATTATTTCGTTTGCGACTCCGAGCAGAACATTCAAATAATTAGCATCTATATAAATGTATACATTTTGAGACGCATGCCATATTAATTTTCATGAATTTCAGGGCACGCAGTCTTGTGAACTTGTTATGATTTGTTAGATTTTAACTTGCATACAAGAGGAAAGGGGTACAATAATTATGATAGGCCTACACACAGGCAAATACACACGCACACACACACACGCACGCACACACGCACACACACACACACACACACACACTTGTGTTTTGGGGTTCATGTTTTATTCCTCCAAATAAACGGAACAAAAAAACATCAATAACAATTTCGTAAACACAACTATGCATCACACACACACACACTCACACACTCTCACACACTCACACACACACAAACACACGCACACACACACACACACACACACACGCACACACGCACTCACACACAGACATATCTACATACATACACCCAACACACAAACACACATATAACCGCGCACATACGCATACACACACGTACATATTACACACACAGACATATAATGCACATTCACACACAGACAAAGGCATAGAGAGAAGACCTAATGTACAACCATGCATCGATAAGTATACAAGTTCGCACGAAAGAATGCACTGAAATGACTGAATGATGTTCGCTCACGAGCAACATTCACGGATTGTTGACAAATTGATAGCTTCTCCGGGAGAATGATGATATTGGGCGATTGATTTCTGCATCAATTACAAAACGCCCTTCTGCAGCGACATGTAGTGGCGTAGTAAATGTTTTAGGGGAACAGGGGTGGAGTAGTTGCCCCCTCGTATGATCAACCCCCCCCCCCCCCACACACACACACACACACACACACACACACACACACACACACACACACACACACACACCCCGCCCAGATGTGGTATGAAAGAAAAATATTGAAGAGAAAATTGCATATCACAATGCATTGTCCATTTAAAGTCAAACAGTTTACACATACTGATGTGTACACTAATACAGATAAACAGAAGTCAACATACATTTGCTTGTCGTGCAACGCAATCGATAATTTGTTTTTATTCAGATATTTAAATATCGAGTCACAAACTTCGATATAATGAATGTAAGGTTATTTATTCATCAACAAAATACACATACGTATACAGATTCTGCACTACATCGATGTACATATTTTTTTTGTTTTTTTGTTACGTGTTTGTTTGTTGCTTGTGTTTTTTTCTTATCATAAGAGGACAAAATTAAGACAAAATAATGGTACTGAATAACACATTACGGGAAATCGAATGGAACATGAATTTTCGCGAGTCAATGATATTACAGCTTGAAATTGAATGTAGATTCGGACGTCACCCTTTTACCAGTACCCAATACAACACTTACATGTACTATGCACACACTCATTGTATGTTTACCTCTTCATACGTTATAGACAATCCAGGGTCTAAAATCCGTAGACTAGCGCGGATTACGCCGAGGTTCGTCGGAGCAGACGGTCAAGTGAATTAAAAAGTGCTCGATGAAGAGTTGGCGCCAATTTCAAGAGAACTCCCCCGTTTGCGGGGCCGCAATACACATGCATAAATTATTATCAGCACACCGCGCACGTACTTATATCATGTCGCCATGTTTAGCTTGGGGTTTTGGGAGTGGGGGGGGGGGGGGGGGGGGGGGGTGGGAGGTTAAGCATGCTAAGGGGGCGTATAGCATATAGGGACAAGAGCGTATTTGCCTCCTCCCCTCCTCTTACATGTCTTATGCACACCTTATTGGAAATTATTCCCCCTTACCCCTGTGACATAATAACAATACATGAATGCATATCACTGTTGTATAGTTGTAAAACCAGACTGCCACCTTATGATAATCTATATAGCCCCCCCCCCCCCCCCCCCCCCCCCGCCCCCCTCCGCCCCTTCCCGCTTGGTTTAATTCCGGCGTCGCCATCGATGAATAGTTAAACCATGGAGTAGGCATGTAGGGTCCACGGTTAAACAAGAGTCGAGGGGAAGGATGGGTAGGAGGCCAGGGGGGTATGAGATAGTGAGCCACTTCCACCCCTCTCGACCTTTTTGTTACTCTATCAGATAAGGAAACAAACCTCTTCTAGTTCTAAAAAAGCCATCATTACGCCGCATATCTTTTTTCCCGGAAACGAGACACTCAAAACTGAATAATATGTCTCTATTTCTATTTGATTACATGCGACCTCACGTATGCGTATCATTATGGCGACTGCATTATCATTTCATTGTCACATATAATATAAAACGATCTATAATTAGGCTAAACTGACAATTGATATCGATATCAGATAAAAAATTACGTCTCACGCATGATAGGAAGTTATACGAAATTTGGTAACAATTTCTCTTAACGTCTTGAAAAGTTAAACATATATATGAGAATATGGGCTCATAAAATCTTATAAAAAATTATTGTCGTTAGATATACAGCCATCACAATGCTGTAACGGGAACTGTTTCACGCAGTCTTTTGTACGTTTTTATCACATTTCTTCAAAACACATACATGAATTCGAATGGAACTAGCCTTGTTAGCACCGTCATTATCATAAACAATTGAACAAATTGAATCTAGATCATAAATTCTCTGGTAAAGAATTATAATATTGTTGACGGCATTATGGACTGTTACTAGGTATTTATCTAATTAATTTAAAGGTTGTTGACATGTGCAAAACCTGACATGTATATAGAGTTGTATAATGTGTATTTATGTGATCCGATACCTATGTACACTGAGTGATGTATGGAAATTGCATGGTAATTGAATGTCAAATGACCAAGAAATGAACGAAAATGCTAAGTTATATTTGCTAAATCATTGCACTTACTTTGTACACAGTTGCAAAATCCACTAGGAAATGTAAAATCCAACCATTTCAATTATGCATATCTTTATAATGAAAGAGAAATTCGGAATACCCAAATCTGTTCAGTGCTTATATTGGTAATGCGAATACATCGAGGTAAATGTGAGAACCGCTATAAAAAATCAAAAAATCCCCCCAAAAATCTATGGAGTTCTAAGCGTTTTGGGGGATTTTGGATTTTGACAATGTTACTAGATCCCTTTAATAAGTATTATGTTTTCTTCAATCGAGTTCGTTTTGTAAGTGTGTCAATCATAAATATCAAGTTGTCTCCTGCGAAGCCAAAGTTTCTTTAATTGCTTAGTTCGTTTACAAAAAAAACACGAAATGAAACTATTAGTTGTTTAGAATATTTATTGGTGGCGCCATAATAGAAACATAACTCTTGCATGTTTATGATCTCATAACAAAGAATATACGACGACCAGCAAGTGTATGTATGTCATCCATTAACTAAACCACAATGATATAATCACAGACCGAGATCATGAGCGCAACACTAATTATATAAAGCTATATCAGATCACCATGAGAAAATAAAGTTTGATTGATGTAAGAGAAAGAAGGGGTTGGGAGTCACTTACGCATTAAAGGAGAATTCCGGACGAGTTTAAACAAAATACAGTATGTTGGAAATAAATCTAGGGATGTGCTTGAATATTTTCAGGATTTGACTCTCTTTGGTTGATTTCTAAGAGATTTTTCTAATGTCATTAACTCTGAAGAAATAATTAAATTTACTGCACACAATCATGAGACCCTTACGTAGCACCCTCACTTTGCTCAATTTCTTGAGTAGGCTTGAATCCGGTGCCACTGCATTGTGATCACTGCATGTGTCATTCATAATAGCCGGTCATGCAGAGCCAGCCAGCAAATTAAATAACCACGTTTACAGGACTTTGTGTCTATTCAAATTCCAATGAAAGCCAAACGTGTTACAATTTCGGGCAGGCAAGTATTTTCAAACGGTTCAACAATGCAGTAATGCTCAAAGGCAGGGTTGAGTGGCGCATCGTGGACTAAACTATTCATGATCGAGCATTGTATTGGTCCGATCAAAAGAACACATTCGCTGCAGTGTAAAAACATAGATAGGCGCATAGTGAGGGTCGCACGTCACAAATTGGTGCATTGTGGGATAGAACAAGCTCGCTCGCGAATTTGTGTCATTAGAATTTCAAAGCCAATTATAAGAACCCACAATCATACTTTTTTCATACAAAATTGTGTTTATTGACCTAGAATATCTGTCTTTCAATCATTAGAAGCTTGAAATTGTGTGGAAGTCCACTTTAAAGCTATTCTGGGGGTACTTGCAGAGTTCGAATTACATACAAACAGAAATAGCCTCTAACTGTCTATCTTATGTTTTTTTAATTTTATTATTAAGAAATACAATTATGGAATCCTGATGCATAACCATTTTTTGCAAACGTCAGAACATTTTTGTCAAATAATATCTTTAAATTCATGTAAACACAATACAAACGCAAAACACACACACACACACACACACACACACACACACACACACACACACACACACACACACACACACACACACACACACACACACACACACACACACACACACACACACACACACACACACACACACACACACACACACACACACACACACACACACACGCGCGCGCACACACACACACACACTTACACACAATTCTAATTAAAATGTCATTTTTGCCGCTGTCAAGCGTAAAGAATCATAATGATTTTTTAAACACAATTCTATGGGCAAAATGAGACGAATTGAGGTAATTTTAAAAGCCATATGAAAAGTATTTTTACGTTGAATTTAAACATATACAAACAAAACACTCACAAGATTTATCGAAAATTACAAAGCACGTAACCAAGGAGGTAACACTCGAGCATCTTTTTAAATACGTGTTCAATCAAGGAGGTTTAATTTTGAAATGGCTGTGAATGTCGCCATGAAGTAAGCCATTATTTATTTTCTTCCTATTGTCTTTCATGTCTTTTAAAAAAGAAATTTATTTCGTTGTTTTATCTTTTCAATCTCGAATGAATGGGTATGCGAGTAAAATAATGATGCCAAGGATGTATACGTCTGACATTGTCTGCTGTCTAGTCAGATCTATGGAGGAGGAAGAAGAAGAGAACTGATCATAGAAATTAATTGTCGATGGAGCTTTGAGATCGTAGAAATTAATTGTCGACGGACAGACGGCTCGGAGCTCGTAGACATCATAGGGAAAATTCTGTCGAGTAATCGTGCCCGGGGTTGATTAGTAGCATCAATTAAAAGCCAGCCCTAATTGCAAGACTCATAATAAACATGTCATACATGCCCTCCGCCACGGCGCCACGCAGCCCGTGTACGTACGCGGAGATATCGCTCTTTTGGGGATGCCTAGCTAGTCTTGCTCGCAAGGCCTTATGCATCCAGACAGCAAGACACCTACATATTTGTATTGTTACTTTCAACATAATCGATTTGAGGCTGACAATTATTATAACCTATGATGATAATAAAGACAACATAACACGTACAATATACATAAACTTATAACAAGATAACGTATTATACAAATGTAATATTTAAATCACAGATAAATCAATCAAATCAAATCAAATCAAATCAAATCAATTCATAGCATCATAATTTTGATAGACTGATACAGCATTGACTAATGAGATGCTGATAATATCATCACGGAAGCATTGGTGGTTCAGTGGTAGAATGCTCGCCTGCCACGCGGGCGACCCGGGTTCGATTCCCGGCCAATGCAACGTTTTCATTATTTTGTTATTATAGTATTTATCAAAAGCGCAATCACACAACACTTATTTTGTGTTTATGAGGAGAGTTGATCACTTTTTACCTTTCCGGGGAAACCCAATTTTATTTGTTTATATGTTCATGTACGTTTGATAAAATAAACACAAACAGGCAGGCATTATTTGAATACAGTTTAGCAAATAATCATCAGTCGTATAAATGACGACCAGAAGAGAAACGTGATCTAAAATACCTTGTTATATAATTTAATCATCCCGCGATTGAGAATAGGTTTTTGAGTTTGGACAATCAGTCAGAATTGGCTTAATACCTATATGCCATGTGCAATTGTCTAGTATAACAAGACTATATTACAATTTCAGACAAGTTTAATAGAGAATAGCATTTCAATCAGACACACGGTCTAAAGAAAATGTTTCCACCAGGCTCTTTCCCAATGAATTGATTGGTCGACAAGAATAAAAGGTCTGGCTGTGATTGGATATCAAGCAGCCATTCGACTCTCTAATGCTGTCAAGACCCCGCGCCAAGTCGAGCGAGATCAATCCATCAAATACTATATACAGCTCTCAACATCGTGCCAGATTATTTCTGTTTTTTGCGGTTGATTGTGTATATAATTAACCAACTTTCCACAGGGATCATTGAAAATGAACTGACATATGATCAGAATGAACGAGAAGTCTTTATTACTACATATTCCTTTTTACTAAAACATATACTACAAATTATGTATGCTTTTTAAATTTAAATTTTACATAGTAACATTACTCATGGCTTTCCATAATCTGAAGTCCAATCTATATATAGATTAAAGGGATCCCAACACTTGCATTTCTATTCACTGATTCATGTTACTTCTTGTCGTATATTTCTTGTTGGCTATCATTAATAATGGAAATAATCAATGTTTTAAGACCACTAACACATGGATTGACTTACCACTGGAGGATGCCATGTTTTCCAACAGTACCGCATGAAACGTAATGCATACGGTATGCACAGTAAACAAAAATGCTAGCGTTTTTGATCCCCCTTACGTTCAACTTACAATCGTTGTGCCCCCCCCCTCCCCCCCCCCCCCCCCCCCCCCGAAGCAATGACGTTTGAACCCTGGCCTCCCCGAGCTGTGAACAGTTGTGTGAAAACCCCTGGGCCACTGAGCTATTGGAGGCGAGATTCGAAGTGACACACATTTCTCCCGATTGAATTGAGACTAGAAATTTAACAAACAGAAAAGTCCTGATATCTGTCAAAAGTTTGGTGAAATATTGTTTTTATGTTTTTTCACAGTCATGCCAGTCATGACAGTATTATATCAGTAGATTACAATGATAATTATGTTCAAGCAAATGTGTTTCATTTTGTTTTTGCATGATCATGTTTTATACGTCTAACAAGTCGCAGAATCGCTTATACATTACATTTGAGTGAAAATTAAGCTCTGGATCCGGATATTTCACTTACATCGTTATTTTAAAGCAAACCATAATTAATTTTATAACTGTGTATATCATTATGTCGAACACAAATTCTAAAATATACTTACGCTTATTATAATTGTACATTGATGTAACTTAATGTATACTTCGCTTTTCATCATGTTTAACATTTAATTTCTAGAACTGTATATAAAGTGATTATTAAAAGACAATGTCACATTGTCTGTGACACTGTCTCATATATCGGTGTCTCCGAAGTTTTTATGTGGAACCATAGACCTACGTAGGATGGTAGGTCTATAGTGAAACTGAGTAAAAACAAGACGTTATGTTGTATTGAACAATATGTTTGCTTGTGACGGAATCTGTACAGACGTGGGCAGATTTGGGCAAGATCCGATCCACGGGCGTCGATCTGTCATTGATACCCATTGATCAGGGGGGGATGATCCATTCATCCATCCCCCCCTGATGAATGGGTATTACGTAAGTATCGACGCCCATGATCCGATCATATTCGAGCAACATCACCTCACAATCACCTCATATTCGGGCAAAACTAACTTATTCTTGCGTAATTTAAAACTAGAAAATGTTATGAGTGCAAACAAAAATCAGCCACTGGAAAGAAAATATTGCCTGTTTGCCAACAATGTTATCAGACACACACATTTATATATTGACACGACCATCAGGGAATAATGGGATAATACTTTAAAACCATCCCTGCAAAGACGATCTTGGGCATGTTGGGAAAGCCCTTATGGCAAATATAAAACGGAAAGATGTCCATTTTGTGGACAAACCCTTCTGTCTGTAAGCTTGGTAATTTAATGTAAGCAATCAAATAATAACAACAAAATAAATTGTCGGATCTACGACAAAAATATCAAAGGACCACAATGATTTGCAAACGTGGAACCATATACACAACTAATGATTTCTCTATATATTATTCGTATTAATTCACTATCGCGAAGGAACCAAACACTACACCTTTTATTGAAGAGAAGTGGTAATCATTTTTTAAATGTCACTTGCAATACATTTTTGTTCGATTTCCAAGGTTTTCTATACTAGTATACTATTTTCAGTGGCGGTTTCTTCCAAATGTCACAGATCTTTTAATAATAAATTGTCAACAACTGGAATAATTACTCAAATAAATTCACATCGCTTTGCCAGCACACCGTCTGACGTCTAATGGCCTAGTCCCACTGCATCGTGTTCCCTTCCGTGAATTATCTGTTAGATCCTAGCAGGAGACAAAATGGCCCGTATTCACAAAGGAGGTTTGTACAAACCCCGGTTCAAACCGCGGTTTACATCTATGGAATGCCAATTGTAAACTGATGGAGAGAGAATGTGTACCATCAACATTGTTAACAAGTAAGGAATTTACATTCTCTCTCCATCAGTTTACAATTGGCATTCCATAGATGTAAACCGCGGTTTGAACCGGGGTTTGTACAAACCTCCTTTGTGAATACGGGCCTAAGATGCGGACCAAGTTCGGTATGGACTAGTCAGCTATAGTAGGATATTTTTTATTCGGCTCCTTGTCTAATATGTCTGCTTGTTCGCTGAGGCCATTTCGTTGCTATATAGATCTCCTGACCGTTTGGCCACATTTTGGTCGGATAGGCAACGGAAGGAGAAACGGTGCGGTGGGACTATAGGCCATAAGCAGCGGCGGAAACACACTCCTGGAAATATAATCTCACTCCCAGAGGCAAAGTGTACATGTTGTCGCGAATGTTCACAGGTAATGGCGCGGTGGTTTAGACGCGAATGTCAACGCGTTCATCAGTCTCCCATAGGGGTTGCAAGGCGTGGGGTGGGGGCTGAGGGGCAGCTGCATACATGTATTGCGTAATGCAGACCCCCAACGAGTTTTGAAAACGTTCAATATCATAATTTATTCGGGCAAAACGGCACCGAAGAGAGGTGCTCAGTTGGTAGAGCACCGGTCTATAGCAATCCGGAGGTCTCGGGTTCGAATTCCGGGGAAAGCTTATTTTCTTTGCTCATTTTCATTTATAATATATATTTCTGGCCAGCTTCCCTATGTTTGAAATAATTCAGTGAAAAACATGCGATATTCGGGCATAGAACATCCCAAATACATCGGGGAAAACGTCGTCTTCATTATTTAAGGCAAAGAGCACCTCGCATTGTAAACTTGTCATTCACAGAGAAAAGGCGCCATCATACAATTCGAGAAAAGTATCATGCCATTTTATGGTAACTATAAAGTGTTGGTCATGTGTTAGGTTGCATATTCAGTGATATCTAGAAGGATGACATTCGTGCCACTTGCGTAGATCTGTAAGTGAGTATCATACATATTGTTCAGGGGGTGATTTATCAGTTAACCCTCTTGGACCATAGGTATTACGTATATAGGTATCTACGCCAGTGATTCGGGTAAAAGACATCAGCCCCCGCCAAAAAAAAAATGTGCCTGTACGCCCATGCTTCTCTCACCCACCCCCTTCAGTCTCCATCTCGCCTCCTCCTCCTCTACCCCTCCATTCTCCTCCTCGTTATCCCTCAACAGAAGATTTTGTTATGATTTCGTATCGTTCTGTTTTATTATCACGTCTAATAAAATCTACTCTCGTTTCCTGAAGCTATTTTCCAGAAAATGTCATGAGTCTCGAATGTTCGATCGAAGGTATATACGTGTAGACTCGAATGTCAAAGAGCGTTGAGTAGAGTGAGGATGCTGCCCCCTCCCCTCCCCTCCCCCATCTCTCTTCCCGCTCCCTCTTTACCCCCTCTCTATACCTCTCCATTCCCCTCTCTATATACCACACTACCCCCTCTCCCACAGTCCCATATACCCTACCCCCGCTAACTCTCTTCATCTGCTGGGGAAGCTGCCCCTCCTCCCTCCCCTTCCATCCTCTCCCTCGCCCCTGCACCCTCCCCCCTCTATTTCACACTCCCTTTCTCTCCCTCAGTTCCCGGCCCTACCGGCCCTACTCTGCCCCCCTCCCCAATCAGTTTGCCCACGTGGCTACGCCACTTCAATCAGGGGGCTCTGCACTGGTGTTATATGATTCTGCTTGTATTGTTGCTTGTTGGTGACGATACGGGTGCACTAACCTGTCGGTTATTGGTCCGCGGCAGACTGTGGTGGTGCGTGACTCTCACTTTTCCCAGAGACCCTTTTATCCATCTGTCTTTAAAGAGAAAATTAAACCAATAGTTTTCGGGGGCGTCGCACTACCTGACTACGGCAGTGTTTGTTGTCTCGCCGTGCAGGTCCGGTACGTGATAACCAGCAGGCAACCCCTTTTTGTAGAATGAGAAAAATTACCCTTTTTTCTAATGTCTAACGCTTGTCGATTGTATTTTACTATTTTAACAGAAAAGTATTCTTCGTTCCGCTCAGAAAACATTCTTTAAAAAAAAAAACGAATAAATTACTAGCGCTTATAGAACATTGTAATGTCAACAGAAAAGTATTCTTAGTATAACGTTTAGAAAACATTAGTTTTTGTTGAAACATTACTTCTCGTGCTGATCTAACATATTTTATGAGAAAAGTATTCTTTGTAACGTTTGGAAAACAGTACCCATTTTGGAAACATTACATCTAGTGCTTATCTTACATATTTTTAAAGAAAAGTATTCCTAGCAGCGCCCAGAAAAAATACATATGTCAGGGAGCTTTCTATATTAAATATAAAAAACCCTCCATTATAGCGCTAACAATCTCTAAGCAGAAAAGTTATGATGGTAAAAATGATGATGATTGTGATGATGATGATGATGATGATGATGATGATGATGATGATGATGATGATGATGATGATGATGATGATGATGATGATGATGATGATGATGATAATGATGATAATGATGATGATGATGATGATGACGAAGATGACGATAATGATGATGATAATGATTGATGATGTCAATGATCATGATGATATTATTGTTCGTAATGATAATGATGATTAATACCGGTGATTGTAAAAATAAATAATAAATAATGGAGACGGCAATGAATGATTTGGTTTTATAAGTAAATTAATAACTTACGTTATTTTGTATCAATACAATGAGATGGCGACATCAACAATATAATGATGTACTTATATTAAAGTAATATTTTTTTAATGTGTGATATCTATTTCACAATAGAAAGTAAAACAACTTCGAAATTATATAGTTTTCAACCGTGAAAGGGAAGTTGAAATTAAAGTCCAAAAATAGTGTGTTTGTGACTATAAAAACTAGTTCTCGGCGTCACCAAGCCGCCACCATTCATACTCACAATGAATGAAAGTATCACAATAAAAACGCAGCTCTTGACTCTACAATGACGAACGAACAATGGTGTCATAATTATAAAAAAAAGTTTCAAATACCAAAATGATGATTCAAATATTATTTCTTTTGATTGGGTCATGAGTTTGTTGCTTTTCATTGTATCAACGGAGGTTAAAAGCGATATTTGATAGCGCCACAATGTCCCAACAGCGCAATTCCGCCTCAGTTATGTCACAAGATAACTGTACACCATAGAACCTCGAAACCTCCTTTTGTCCCATGTGGTTATTTTTGTGATGGATCGAGGCATGTGTTCAGCACCAACCCTAAGATTTGATGCCATTATACCACCAACTACTACCGATCATCACGCACACAGACAACAGCTGACGTGTATGGGACAAAACCTTTCACTTTCTGTCGCCTCCCTACTTCGGGTTTATGAAGTGGCAACAGACCAATAACATTTCAAAATGAAATGATTGAATATTATTATGTAGATCGTTTAAAGGGGTAGTTTAGTTTTGGTAGAGAGGGCGCTGCACATCACAATTTATTTGTGAGGTAATGAAAAGCTGAGTGTCGAATTTGAGAGAACATGCAATTTTAATGGCAGAATAAACTTAATTTGGTCAAAATCGACCCAGAAACGGCTGAAATATCAATAAATATATCTGATCTTATAATAAGCCAGTTCGTAATTAGACTATGGAGCTTGGGTGACGACAGAGGGCGTAGTCCGATATTCCATCAACGGGCGATCAACGTACAGTAAAGTGTATGGTAGTATGTCATATTACCGGATAATTTTAGTTTGACAGCATAAAACAAACATTAGATGCATAAAATCAAAGTGGAAAAAATACGAGCAGCTGCATAAACTCATAAAGAACACATTTGATGTAAAGTATATTCAAGAATTTACCGATTTTTCTCCATATCAACTTTCTTGCAATCATCTTTCTTGTGAATGATCTAGGTGAATCATTCACACGCAATAATGATACCAAGGCGGGCGATAAGCATACCACCCATTCGTACAATGTACCGTTCAAAATTGAACGCTATGTTTTAGGACGCCAACGGCAAGGAAAACAGATGGGATATAATATTTCTTTCGACATGTTGCGCGGTCTTCAAAACAAGAAAGTCGGTAATCATTATCAATTTATATAAATTGTGGATCACATAAACGATTTTTTTTTGCATTTGCTAATAAATGGAGAGAGAAATCAGACGGCAAAAACTGTTTTTGCGTTGGATAGTGCAGCAAGCGGAAGACGATAATCTCCGCACAATGCTATGTACACTATTATGTACACCTATACGTGCGTGCTAGCCAGGCCAAGCAAGGCTCGGTGAAATTATTGATCAATAAATATCATCATTACACATGAATAACACATTCTATCAAACCGGTTCTTGTTCTATGAAATAGTATATATTATGCTATTAACCTTTGATGTGGTGAATACAAAAATGATGGGCTTATTTTTATCCTGATCCAGATTTTAAAAACGTAAACAAATAATTCGCATTCAATTGCACGTGTGGCTCCTTTGATTCTCACGATCGATGGAATATCAAAATACCCGGAAGTAAATACGCGCATGCGCAGATTGTAACTACGAACTGGCTTATTATTTGGGGCCCAAATAATTAGATGATTTTTTGAAAAAAATAAAAAAAATGCTTGCACTTTTTCAAAAATTTTCAAAAGCGTTTTTTAAATAGTTGTTGATGATCTCGCTATTTAATCATTATATTAATAAAACATCGCATGCATAATTTTGTATGAAAAATGGTTGAAACAAATGCCTTATAAAAAAGCGCCCTCTTGTATTTTAATGGCTCTTTTTGAATGATAACAGGCTTTTTACTTATTCGTTTGTAATTTGTTATACCTTTCAAGCATTTGGAGTTATAACTATAAGTTTATAATGTTACTGTGCAGGTTTTGGCTACTAAAGTTCAGCCTTACCAAAACTAAAGTACCCCTTTAATACCAGACGGGCACATTTCCGGATCTCACACTCATCAAACTATTGACGTTTATTAGTAATGTCTAACAAAGTTCATTTCTAATCAAAGTAAAGATGAAACCAAGTTAATGTCTCGCACTTGTGTTCCTTAAAGGGATTTAGTAACTTTGTTAACATGTAGAAAAACTGGCAAATGGTTGATAAAATGTTAATTTCTGTAATCTAAAATGTGTGAAAATGCTATGGTAAATGAATGTCATATAACGGAGTAATGAGCTAAAATGCAAAGTGATATTCGCTAACTCATTGCTCTGACTTTATACGCAGTTATAATTATCCACTAGATAATTATAAATCTGAACACCTTAATCATTTATATATTTATAATGGAAGAGAATTTGGAAAAAACAGAAGCTGTTCCATGCTTCTATTAATAATACAAATACAACGAGGTATGTGCATAGAACCGCTAGAGTTCTAGGTACATTATGTATTACGTTTTTGAGGATTTGTAAATTATTGTTACTGGATCCCTTCGAGACGACCACTTCACACCTTTTGCTCTTGACTTAAAGGCTCAGAAGCTGAATGGAGACACCCGTCTGTCCCTGCTACTTTAACTCTTTGACTCACACTTAAACAAAATGAATTCACCATTATGTTTCGCCATCTGGCGCATGGTGCGTAGTGCACATCGGCTCAATGTTATGCAATGTCCCAGTGCAATATGGCGACCCGCGGTGTATATAGCATCCACACGCTTAATGACCTTTAAAAATACCACTTCACACCTTTTGCTCTTGACTTAAAGGTTCAGACGGGGAATGGAGACACCCGTCTGCCTCTGATTACGTAAACCCTTTCATTTCTCAAGGATCGAGGAAATCACGGGCGCTTTGACTGAAGAGGAAATTAAACAACAGTGAGCTTTCACCGAGTCGACACCCCTCACTCAAAATAATGGTATTACAATGTGGTGAGACCGATTTCCCGCAATTACCGCGGATTAAAATCCCCACTGATTATAGTTTCTCGAACTTGAAATCTACTCGCACTCCTATTCTAAGAACCTTATTCTAAGAGCATCTAATGATGAGCCGCCGCGTTATCTTTCTGGTTGTGTTTCCTGGTCGCATCTCTCGAGTTGATGAGCTTTTCTTTTGGTTTGTTTATTCATCGACACAAAATATAACGGGCGAGGCGGCAAAATGCGTCTCCACTGAAGAGTCAAGGCGGGCTATCACTGCGCCTTTTGTTTGTGAATCTTCTTCAAGCTCTTCACTCATCAAGAGATCTTCTCCAAGTTTCACGTACACGACTCCGGATTTTTTATTATTTTTATTTATTTATTGATTGATTTTATTTTATTTTATTTTGTTTGTTTGGTGGGTGGCTTTCTTTACCGAAACGTATAGAGTTGAAATTAGTCCGACGTATTTAAAGCCAAATAACAGTATTGGGAAAGTTACCGAAAGTATCGTTAAATGCAGAAATATCAGTTAAAACCTTTACGCATGCTGCTGACATTGGGCCTAAATTAAAGTATGTACAAAAGCAAGTAGAAAGGCTATTTTATCACATGTTCGATAGAGGAAGGACGGATTAAAGACAATTTAATTTTTTGCAGGTTTCCAAGTCGTTTCAGCCATTTTTGAGGGGAGGGGTGTGGGATGCATATCTTTACCACCATGACCACAATACAATCAAGTGGAGTTGGGGGGCGTCCCGTCGTAATAATGAAAGGACACAATACGTATACTTTTACTCTTTTACAACTGTCACATATTTCAACCACTATGGTTTTGGGGGAGTCCTATCTCTACCCCAAAACAAGGTGAGTTGAAATCCTACACGGACGTGCTCGAGACATGCATAGGTCTCTATAGAGTATGGAACGATTAAACATTTAAAGAACATTTCATTCTCTTTGCGAATTTTCAAATCCTTTTCAATCTTCTGGGGGTCGGGGGTCCCATCTTTACCACAAGACAAGTGACGTCGAAGGCCGACTGACGTACTTTAAAGGGTACCACCACCCAAAAATAACATTCTTATAAATGAAAGGTAACATTTGTAGTAGTCCATTCCACCAATAATCTCACACAAATATGTTTCCAAGAAAATAAATGATTGGAAAATGCATCACCATAATTATGTGTTTCATGGTTCTGCAGACGAAGACTATATTTGTCCGGACGAACGCATCGTCCGTGATTCTATTGTCTCCAAACGTATGAGTGAATAGAATTGGCGCACTCTCAGACGTTTGGCGAATACGGAACCATGAGGCCATATTGGTTCCGTAACTGGTGGTAATCAATTGTATTGTTTATGAATAACACACCCTTTGCAAATTGTTGGGCATCTATTTAATACCACAGAACGGTACCTAACACATTATAACTGGGTGTTGCTCTTTGCCTGGTGGTCTCCTTTAAGTGATCCATTAACATTGTTAAATTCAACTAAAATCATTTGGAGCTTTCACACTTCCTTTGTACCTTGTATATATACTCCGCAAAAAAAGAAACTGGACACTTGTATAAGACCAAATATTTCATATTCATTTACGATAAAATATATGATATTGTATATCAAATTAAAGATAGAACCGCCCTCTTCACTATCGGCATAAAATCCAGATGAAATCATTCATGCATGACTTGTCACGGTCAATTAACCACAGCAAGGTCTGTTTTCAAAAATAGCAAAAATGGAACATCCACTCAACCATATAAATGTTGATAAGCATAATCTAAAACGCTATATTCATGACATGGCACAATTTTTCAATACAAATGTGACCTTTTCTATCTTCATCTCAATAAAAAGTATAAATGAAGACAAATTGTGAACGTTATAGGTTTTATTTTCATCCAAAAGTAACAAAATGGAGAATTCCATGGCAAAGGTTTATTAGTCGAAAACACAGTTTGTGCCCTTATTTCAGCATGAAAAATGGTATAAATTCTTCTCAAGAATTCTACCGTAGTCCAAAGATCTTCAAAACCTGATGTCACCATTGGTCAAACAGTTGGGCAGTCTTTAACATGACATTTCTCTAGGTAACTATGGTTAAAATTGCAGGGGACACACTCAAACAGACAAGCTTCATGCCTCTAATTACAGACCAGTATGATGATGCTCTCATAGCCTGGCCCTGTTTTATTGACAAATTTGTATTTTCAGAGTTTGTTCATAACAATAAAGTTAAATAATGTCATAATTTACTTGCCCCGCACATCTTGTTTTAAGTGAAACGCTTACTGTCATCCTGATCATTTCAGTCGAATGGTGTGGTCCTCCATTGTATTTGCTATTTTTGAAAACAGACCTTGCTATGGTTAATTGACCATGGCATTCCATGCATGAACGATTACACCTTTAATTTATACCCTGCATGCAGAGGACTAAATTCTCTTTAATTTGATATATGATAATCTACACTTTATCGTACATTAATATGAAATATTTTAGCTTATACAAGTGTCCAGTTTCTTTTTTTGCGGAGTATAGTTCGGCTTTATGGTAGCAGAGGAATGAAATCGGTTTTGATTTAGCAAAAGTCTCCCTTATTATGGAGGTATTATGGCTGACTTGAAAAGCGTTCCGGAATGCTTTTCGATTGCAGTCAAAATCAATGGGCAGTAGGTGATAAATCTGATAGATATTTGCACCCTTTTTTTCCAGGTAAATATTGTTCTTTTTCAATGGAATTTTCACACATCATTCAGAAGAACCTTCCGATACATTGATGATGATTGACGTCTCAAATATTACTTTTCGAAAATATTTTGTGAAGTTAATGGATCACTTTATATGACAAGGGCCTCGTTGCAGACAGAGATTACAATCGATTGTAAGTCAGATCATGTGTTCTGAATGCGCGAATCTGATTGGCTGAAACGCGCAAAGTTTCTGACTTACAATCAATAAATTGTAACTTACAATCGATTGTATCTCTTTCTGCAACGGAACCAAGGAAAGCACAAGAGGAAAATATACAAATTTTATACATTGTCATTTTTCAAACTTTCACAATCTATATAATTATCTACCACAAGATTAAGTGGAAATCTAGACCGACTGACGTACTAGTACTTGAGACAGGGAAAGCTGCTGCTCAAGAGGAATATGATTAAAGGGATCCATTAACTTTGTACAATTTCAACCAAATTCACTTGGAGCTTTCCCATTTCTCTTGTACGTTGTTGTTTGGCTTATGGTATAACAGAAGAATGAAATGGGTTTTGGTTTTCAAATGTCTCCACGATCATGGATATAATTAAGATTGAATGTAAAAGCGCCTATAGACGGTTTCCGACCGCAGTCAATAGTATCTGAAAGTATCTGATATTCAATCGTCCATAGAATCCGAATTCGGATATTTCACGCGAACCTTCGGGATCCAATCGTCAGACACTGATTTTCTCTGTTTTCACTATAGGTAAACTTTATTATTTTTCTATGAAATTCTCACATATCATTCTCAAGAATCTTACAATGAAATTGGTGTATGATTGAAGTCTCGAACCGTATACTAGTACTTTGGGGGAACATATAAAGTTAATGGATCACTTTAAAGGGGCAGTTCAGTTTTGGTAGAGAGGGCGCTGCACAACACAATTTTTTCGTGAGGTAATGAACAACTGAGTGTTGAATTTTTTGTATACCTTTTGAGCATGGTGGGGTTATAAATATTAGTTTGTAATGTTACTGTGCAGGTTTTGGTTACTTAAGTTCAGCCTTACCAACACTGTACTACCCCTTTAAAGAGACTTTCACTTTTCCGAATGTTCTGTTGGAACCATTTGAGGAGTGCATTGGCTCTCCCGAAAGGCAACGAGTTAAAGGTAGTTCGGATTCTTAAATCAGATGTGCGGTGCCATCTTGAGAACGCCTTGCATGCGGTGCGTAATGCCCGGCGCAGACAGAGCCGACTCGACTGGTTGTCATTCCGATCGGCTCAGTTTTCAGTGCCTTGCGACACACATTTTGCCAGTCGAAAGACAGTCGGATGCTATTTGGGGCCAATTCAACACGATGAAACGGATCAGACCGACCGGGCCCACCTCTATCCTGATTGAAACCAGTCGGATCGGGTCGAGTCGGCTCTGTCTGCGCCGGGCTTAATACACACTGGCTCGGGGTAATATGCAGTGCGCACAAACTATAGTAAGTCTAGTTCAAAATGGCGACCCGCGGTGTAGCGCACCCCACGCATGACGGACGATCTCGACCGACTTTGAGAGTAGGTATATACATTGTAATTAGATACTTCTTTCATGGGGGCGTACGGTACAGGCAATTATTTATGTTTGTCGCAGGAGGCGGGCGGCCATCTAGGACTTTGGCTCGAATGGTATCCATCCTGTATTCATAATATAAATTAGCCATCAACTGCGATGATTATACCCCGAAATTTGCCCGAAAAGTCGAATTTCCGGAACATTATGTGTTTTATGTTCGAATATTGGTGTTTCAACAGTCTCGGGGGCAGCCCTGGGATCCCCTCCAGTCTCTTTAGACATGTTAGAGGTGAGGCGCTCTCTATATAGACCGTGAAGACCACGCCACATGAATACTAATGTTGGGTTGAAGGAGCGCACAGTTTGAAAGTTAAGAACCGGGTCGAGAGAGTCTTGACTCATGAATTACAATAGGTTTTGCGGGGAAATTGGGAGTCCGGCCCTGTTCATGTTGTTATCAGTTTCATCCTGCTATACTATTAAAGTGGTAATACGACCTTCCAAAATTTGATCAAGCGGTCATTAATTGATATATTGAATATCTCCTCTAGACTTTAATTTCCTTCATCCCACTAGAAACGGACGGCCATCACCAATCATTAAAGAATATGAAGCGTAGTGTAGTGACGCTACACCGTGCATCGCCATTTTGAACTAGGCTAGTTCGTGCGCACTGCAAAACACCGAGCCAGTGGGTATTGTGTACCGTGCGCATGATCGTTCGCAAAATGGCAGCGCGCATCCGCTTTACAAATCCCAATCACCTTTAATTCTCAGTTCGAGAGCTGTTGTTATAGGTAAAGAGTTCAAGTGGTCTAGGCATCCTCTCCTGAAGGAAAAGACCCCTTCTCAAGTTGAAGAAATGAGGGTAACGAGAAAAGGGGAGAATAGAATGACATTGGTACGATGGTGAGACGTGTTCACATGTATCAACATAAATGAGCAACCAGACCATCTCATTGGGATTATCGCGGTACGTGTGAACAAGATAGATGCATCCGTTCTACCATTGAGGTTGACGGTGGATGGACACCATGGGGTATGATTAGATGTATGTAACTGGCTCTCTGGAAGTCTGACGACTGTCCGGCGCGTGCGTTTACACTTAAAAATCATCATGTTATCAAGTCTAATTTTATACCACACATGTGGGAACAAGGCGCGTTTGTGATGGTCCGACGGGTGCGTTTACACTTCAAAATCATCATATTAAACTAAATATATACCACATATGTGAACAAGACTTTTTTCGGTCTACTCTTGATATAGTGGCCGGAGGATTGGAGGTATTCGTCTGTCAGACGATACCAAATCTGACCTGGGGGGTGTTGCATAAAGAGTTGCGATTATTCGCAAAGTTGCGTTTGATCACAAATCAGAAAATACGCGCACTTGAGCCGCATTTTCGGACTTTCGATTAAACGCAACTTTGCGATTAATCGCAACTTTTTATGCAACACCCCCTGGGCCCCGTTACAGAAAGAGATACAATCGATTGTAAGTTACAATGAATTGTAAGTCAGATCATGTGTTTTAAATGCGCAAATCTGATTGGTTGAAACGCACAAATTGCCTGACTTACAAGTAATTGTAACTTAAAATCGATTGTATCTCTTTCTGCAACGGGGCCATGGGCCCCAGGTCTGCACATGACTTTGGCATTACGGTCGTTGACTGTCCAACGAGTGCGTCTACACTTCAAAATAATCATCAAAATAGGGTTTACTTCGTTCTACGCAGATTGTGGGTGTAGGATTGATGGAAGCAGTCTCTCAGACGAGATGTAACCTGACGAGATTACGTTGACATTTCGAGCATGCTGGTCGACGGCAAGTTCACAATTTGGCCCAACTCGCTTTTAGGGCATGTGGGCGGCGGGGGGGGGGGGTGGGGGGGGGGGGGGGGGGGGGGGGGGGGGGGGGGGGGGGGGGGGGGGGGTGGGGGGAGGGGGAGGGGGGTGATCAATGTATGTTATAATTATATGACCAGTAATGAGCATGTCTCATGAGCTGAAGAAGTCCATCCGAGCACTTCAAGCATAATATCTTTATGACAAAAGAGAAATTCGGAAGATCGAAACATGTTACAATACTTATATTGGTAGTAAGTATGAGAAGTTATGTTACTATATATCCCAGCTACTTTACCATGATTGACGGTCAAGTGCTGTAGACTTCTCGTCTCCACCGACCAGCCAGAAAGCGAAGGTGGAGCGGCCTCGCCGTCCGGGCCACGACCTGTCGTATCGGTCTCTGAGGTTCCATCAAAATCGGCTGGCTCGAACGGGGGTCAAGAACTTGAACTTGGCATCATAAAGCGGCACCAGCCACACACATCGGAGAGGTAGGAGGACTTGCACTGAACGAACTTGGTAGGTTGGTTATTTTTTTTTTTTTTACAGACGTGTTCAATTAGTTTTGATTGATGATTTACGTCTGGAACCGCCCTTTATCGTCACCATCCGAGAGTCGCAGCATTGTTTTCTCTTTAACCCGGTCCGAAGGTAGAGGAGAGTTCTGAACAGCTGTTACTCCCCCCTTTTGCCCCCCTTCCTATACAGTACCCCTTTCGACTGGATTGATACTGTGCTATGCCCATTTGGTAGGGCAGACACAAGCTATTAAGAGGTCTTTTTTTTAAAGAAATCCTTAAGTTGGGAAAAAAAGGTAAATTGCATGCAACTTTTTTGCTTTATTACGCATCGGCGTTCCATGCTCCTAAAAAAAGTCATTTATAGCAGAGCGGGAATGTGCGCACGTGTCACTCGATTCATGACATCACATGCAGACCGCAACGCGGAGGAATGTGCATTGTTTACATGCAGAGCCTATGACTTGCTTGTAAAACAAACTCGTTTTTGCTTGTAAATTGAGGTTTTACTGAAAATGCTTAAGAATTGCTAAGAAATGAATTGTAGCAGGATGCAGCTACACATCTGAGTGTATATCGTCCATGATATAAACCTGAACAAATGTTTGCAAATATTGAAACAAATGGAAATAATATATCTGTGTCAACGTGAGTATTGCACTCAGCGTGTACGTCTATGACCGAGCTAAACTGCGATTGCCTGCAGGTGACGTCACAAAGATGACGTCATTTTTTGTTCGCCCGGGACTCAGTTTTTTTACGGGGGTTCCGAAAGTGAATTTTTGTGAAAGTGAAAGTTGATTTTTTTATTTTACCGGGTTTTCCCACGAGGAAAATATGTTTGTATTAGTAATCTTCATGAAAATCTACCTTAGATACAGTAAAACCCAATTTTGAGGCAGTTTTCTTGTCACCATACCTTTAATGGAAATTACGTCAATGTTGAATTTGAATGGAGGGACGATACACCTCTAATAACAACAACGACAACAACAACGTTTCAAACGATATGTAGCGTGTCAAAATGAAATGTTTAAATAAACTCCACACAAGGCCAGAAGGCTCATCAGTGGGTTTGTTAGTTAATCAGAGCTATTTTGTCTAATGTAAAATGCTTTTTAAGGGCTAACCTCGACTAGCCATTTCCTCAATTTCCTTGCCTTTTATCAAATATATTGTTAATTCTTTGTTTAGAATTGTGCATATAATTATATTGATTTGTTTTGATAAACAAATTGTCATTCGTTCGTTCGTTCGTTCGTTCGTTCGTTCGTTCGTTCGTTCGTTCGTTCGTTCGTTCGTTCGTTCGTTCGTTCGTTCGTTCGTTCGTTCGTTCGTTCGTTCGTTCGTTCGTTCGTTCGTTCGTTCGTTCATTCGTTCATTCGTTCATTCGTTCATTCATTCATTCATTCATTCATTCATTCATTCATTCATTCATTCATTCATTCATTCATTCATTCATTCATTCATTCATTCATTCATTCATTCATTCATTCATTGGTCGGGAGGGGGGGGGGGGGGGGCAAGGAAGGGCGAAGAACCCATTAAGAGGTACTTGCAATATTTGGTAAACTTGTGTCTACTCATTGGACGTCATTTTAACAGTCCATGAATAAAATTGAGTCCCAAACCGACATTGTGTTAAATTCAAACCAAGGACTAACATTATAGCCTAGAGTTAAATTTTACCCTCTTATAAGATTTGTGTCATTGTGTTAATTGTAATCAACCTATTTACATATTAGCATATATTTACATATATTAGCATATATTTACATATATTAGCATATATTTACATATACATGTATAAGCATATTATGTAGAATTGCAGAATTGCAATATGTAGAATTGCAGTCCGTATATAGCCACTGCCTCGTACTATGCCATTTATAAAGGTTTGTATGATTTGATTTTATAACGTTTTCCGTGTCATATCATAATTATGTCAAAATAAGACATGCCATAGCATCCACACGCTAAAAGAAATAACTGTTGTCAAATTTGAAACAAACTATATTGGATTGGGTTTTGTCAGTAGTTTCTTGGAAACTATAAAAAGCAACGATGGCGTGGATTTACGACCACATAATAGACCATCCCCCGACATGTCATGTCAATTATTAATTTGATACATTAATTGGAAAACCTAATATTGAATCGAGGATCAATCCTCGATCGTCTAATGCAGATTTAATAACATCCACGGGGTTATCGACCTTTCGCACTAATTAAAATGACAGTGATACGTCATAATAGCATTTATGTGTATACTTAAAGGGATCTACTATTATGTTGACATTATGCAGAAACTGACTGAGGGTTCATTAAAAAAAAATGTATATTTCCGTGATAATCATTGTCCACTGTCTGACTGTGTGATGTGTGGAAATGTCATGGTAACTATTTATCATATGGCTGAGTAATCGGCGAAAATGCAAAGTAATATTTGCTAATTACTCGTTGCCATAAGTTTGTACAAAGTTGAAATGACCCCCAGAGTTATGTTCAAATTAAATTATAGATATCTGTAAAACAAAGAAAACAATTACGAAGAAGAAGAAAAAAAACATGCTCGTTTCAAACTTAATTTAACTGAAGTAGAGAAACACAACCAGGCACGAAAGAACCATCCCCATTATATAGATGCAAGCGAGTTTGGTCGAGTCAGATGGAGTTACTAGATCGGATCCCTTTAACCGTGTGTAGCTTGGTCTACGTGCGTCTCTATAGAGAACGTTAATTAGGAGAGGTATTTATACACAATCCGACTTCTATTCTGCGTAAAATGTATAATAGTGATTCATTATTATCTGGTTTATTATTAGGTTTGATATTTCCATTCATTCATGCCTCAATTGGTAACATTTGACTTGTCATTCATATTCACATGTTTGTTTGGATAACCAATTTAAACATGATAATGCTTCAAACGAACTGGGTAAAGTTAAGTTAATTTAATTATAATAATGTGCATTGTTCACATTATCAATTCATTATGTATTAATACTCCATCGTTATATATCACAAATGGAGGTTGTAGACCTATTCGTATAAACTAAAGACCGCAAATCGAGGATCATTAAAATGTTTTGAGCGCTCTTCCGTCAAATAGTTATTTGTATTATCCATATGATTGTGTTGTCTACATATCAAAACCTTCAATGTCGCGGAACGTGGATGATTTGGGGTACATGAACACCACCCCCCCCCCCCCCCAAAAAAAAAGACAAGCTAAATGAAAACACAGAGGAAGACAGATATTAACT
>JBAMJV010003978.1:0-70000 GCA_037951105.1 Echinarachnius parma | reverse complement strand
GTCACCTAGTCGAGTCGCGTTACGCGGATACTGTGGGGTCTTTACTCCCGCCCCGGCCCGTCTAGCGCACTCCTGATGGCAGGGTCTGTGACAGGGGCCAATGACCCCATGCATGCATGCATCGTGTTGAATCATGCGCTACTTGTACGATGATACAATGAGTGTGTGTGTGTGTGTGCGTGTGGGTGTTTCAGTGTATGACTGTGCGGATAACTCCACCGAAAGGTATAGAAAATTACAAACGACTAAGTAAAGGCCTGTTATAATTCAAAAAAAGCCATTCAAACACAAGAGGGCGCTCTCTAAAAAAGCATTGGTTTCAACCATTTTTCATACAAAATTATGCATGTGATGTTTTGTTGAAATAATGATTAAATAGAGAGATCATCAACAACTATTTAAAAACTTCTTTGGAAAATTTTTGAAAAAGTGTAAGCATTTTTTAATTAAAAAAAAAATAATGGAATAAATCTGGAGCCCAGATTTATTCCGATCGGATATATTTATCGATATTTCAGCCGTTTCTGAACCGATTTTGATCAAATAAAGTTTATTCTGTCATTATAATTGTATGCTCTTTCAAATTTTACACTCAGTTTTTCATAATCTCACAAAAAAAATATTTCGTGCAACGCCCTCTATACCAAAACTGAACTACCCCTTTAACTTGAGTTTTAAAAAAACACACACACATATTTAATGTATTTCTTTATTCGTTTTCTATCGCATTGGGCGAGAGTGAAAGTAGTGGGCCAGATTTCGATAATTTCGAAATTGATGTGGCTCCTATCTATGTAACTGATGTAATGGGGCACGTGGACTAGACTATGTATATTTCTCACGTCACATTTTCCGGATTTTGCTGGATCCATGCACGCTTAATCAAAGCGCAATGCCCCACAATAGAACGTTCAGTGTGCACGTTGAAATATTATGATGTTCCACACGGACTCGACTTTATCGTGTCTACGTATATTTTCACGTCATCTTTACGGATTAGTCCGGAGCCATACGCATGTCTAATCGATGCGCGCGGCGTCTTCGTAGTCAGCGCTATCTTCAAGTCGGGGCTTAATTGCGATAAAGGGTAATTAAAATTAAGGAAGGAGGAGGAGGTGGAGGTGGAGGAGGAGGAGGAGGAGGAGGAGGAGGAGGAGGAGGAGGAGGAGGAGGAGGAGGAGGAGGAGGAGGAGGAGGAGGAGGAGGAGGAGGAGGAGGAGGAGGAGGAGGAGGAGGAGGAGGAGGAGGAGGAGGAGGAGGAGGAGGAGGAGGAGGAGGAGGAGGAGGAGGAGGAGGAGGAGGAGGAGGAGGAGGAAGAGGAAGAGGAAGAGGAAGAGGAAATGGGGGAGGAGGAGGAGGAAGAGGAGGAGGAGGAGGAGGAGGAGGAGGAGGAGGAGGAGGAGGAGGAGGAGGAGGAGGAGGAGGAGGAGGAGGACGAGGAGGACGAGGAGGAGGAAGAGGAAGAGGAAGAGGAAGAAGAATAGGAAGAGGAAGAGGAAGAGGAGGAGGAGGAGGAGGAAGAGGAGGAGGAGGAGGAGGAGGAGGAGGAGGAGGAGGAGGAGGAGGAGGAGAAGAAGGAGAATAACTTAAAAGCAACTACCCTTGTCAACATGGTAACCATGCTTACAATAAAGGGTTATTCAATCTTTGGAAGGAGGAGAAGGAAAATGAAACAAAAATAGAGCGACTTCTCCATTCAGTTCCGTTAATGACATGGCTCGGTTAGGGTATCTATAGGGTCCAATTTAGACATGGGCAAAATGAGGGGTGAGGTTCCCCGTGATGAGGTGCGAGGTACCCTATATATGAAGGGTGCGAGGGACCATATGACGAGGTGCGAAGTACCCTATTATGTGAGGTGTGCGAGGTACCCCATATTGGGGTAAGAATTACCACATGAGGGTGTGTGAGGTACCCTATGAGAGTGTGCGAGGTTCCCCATAATGGGAATGCGAGGTACCCTGTATTATGAGGGTTGCGACGTACCCTATGAGCAGATGAGGGGGTACGTTGTACCCAAATTGTGTAAGTGTAATGCATTTCTTATATGCGTATACTTGTTTTGAGGGAGCAATAGTTCTACAGCGGGAGGGGTGCAATTTCTTGCTACTCCTTTCCGGGTTAAATGTTGTATATTTTTTTGGAAACGTTGGGCGATAAATTATTATCATATTACAGGACTTATGAAAAGGAGTTTGGTGGTGAAAAGCTTCCGTATACCGTCGAAGACATAAGGCAGGTTGACGTATAATCTCATCCGACGATGAGTAACCATAACAATTTAATGTGTGATTGTAGTAATTATGATAATATATAACAAGTCTAAATTGTAAACGGATATTTTCCGAGGCGGCGATAGGCGATGATTGCTGTATTGGTCAACTCCTCGGAATTATCTTTAATGGTCATTAGACTAACCTTTTGATGTCGGGTTATGGAGTCAATGAGCTTTAGGTGTCAGCAATAAACACACAACACACAAAATAAACCGATTAGGACTTATGATTGCTTTGGATGACAACTAAATTATTTAGAAGAAGAAAAAAAAACACATTGTTTCATTCGGTCTCTGCTTCGGCAAGACGATGTATTTATATAATCATCGATAATTATTACGAGTATATCAACTTACGGATGTCTCCATAGGCTTACACTCAACACACAGATTAAGCCTATTAAGGTTTATGGTGGTTTCCTATGACAATTGAATATGTTTTGTTAAAGGAGATGGTACCCAGCCGCCTTGGCTTTGGCGAGACGGTATTTGTACATCAGATTTTACATTTTGTCATACCAACGAACGATTAGCAGAAAATAACGTTACCGGCGCATGTCGCCGCTTGTTTATATATACACAACACACAATTAACCCGAATAAGACTCATGATTACCTCAGAAGACAATTGAATATATTTGAATTATTCTTAAGTTGGTTGTATACCTACCAAGACGCTACTTGCGCCTCGGAACTAGATAGACGGCGCTATACAAATGCTGGACAATTAAGTAAGTAAGTAAGTACTTCGGTTAGACGCGCTTTGTACACTCAATAATTAAATTTTGTTCTAGCTACATCCGATAAGCGGAAAATCATATAAAGTTACAGGTGACATCGCCTGCTTATATTTACACACTACACACAAAGTAACCCGATTAAGACTCATGATTTATACTTCAAAAGACAATTATTTAAAACGTTTAAATAATTATTAAGTTGATTTATACCCAGACGATACTTGGGCTAGACGCGGTTTGTACAATCACGACTGATATACATATTGTTATAGCTACAACCGATTAACCTATAATTATATCAAGTTATATACAGGTGTCATCGGAGCTTGCTTAAATTTATACATAACACACAAAGTAACCCGATTAAGACTAATAATTACTTCAAAAGACAATTGAATATATTTTAATTATTCTTAAGTTGGTTGCATACCTACCCAGACGCTACTTAGGTTAGAATAAAGACTAGACGCGGTTTGTACAATCGCGACTTACATATTGTTCTAGCTATAACCGATAAGTGTATTATTTAAAGTTAAAGGTATCATTGCCTGCTTATATTTACACACAGCAGACAGATTAACACGATTGAGACTTTTAATCGCTCCAGATGATAATGATATTGAATCATTTCAAAGAGGATTGTAACTATAGATGCTATACTTCGGCGAGACAGTGTTTGTACACCACCCATATTAAAGGGGCTTAGCAAACATTGTCCAAATCCTCAAAACTTACTTGGAAGTCTATTGGTTTTCTCGTTCCTTATCATATTCATATTAACAATAAAAGCACGGGACAAGTTTGGGTTTTTTTTCAAATTTCCATTTCGTTCAAAAGATACTTACGATTGAAGTGTTCAGATATGAAATTGTCTACGGGATAATTTCATGCCGTGTACAAAGTAAGTACAATGAGTTAGTGAATATCACTTTGCATTTTTGCTCATATCTCAGCCAAAAAACATCTAATTAACGTGACATTTTCACACATTACTATATGGACATATCAGATCACTCCAATATACATTTTATTAATCACTCATCACTTTTTGCACTTGCCAACAAAGTTACTATATCCCTTTAACATCAGGGACTACGATTCGACGATTATCACAAAATTATACAAAGTATAGAATTTACGAATTCTGCGCCTAAAGAGATTATGCATGAGGGATCGGTAGCAAAGTCAAGATTATCACAACATTTTTTGATGTAATTATTTTTTTTAGTTTGTGAGGTTTTGGATATTTACGCCAACAACTCAACAGATTTCAATGAAAAACAATAATCTTTATTGAGGGGAACAGTTTGCTTATTGTATCCCTTACTTTTATTCGTGTCCTGGTTTGTATCATTATTGTTTTTGTGAGGGAGGAGGGGGGGGGGGGGGCTCCAAACGATTGGTGCCTTTGCAATCATGCCGATAAAGAAAGGAAGTCACGAAATATGTTGTTGTTGTTGTTGTTGTTGTTGTTGTTGTTGTTGTTGTTGTTGTTGTTGTTGGTTTGATGTTTTGGCGTTCGTTCAAATTGAATATTTACCACATAATAACAACATTATTATTAAAATCCTATATTCTTATACAAATTACAATATAGTTTTTGTACAAAATAATCACAAAATGTTAGGATACGTATTTTTTAGTGTAAAATATATGAAACAAAGCTGAACAATCAGATTTATTTTATGTCAAACGTCCATAACTTCCCATTACGAAATTGCTTCTTGATTGTGTACGGATCAAACGTATATTTATAATTATTTTCATGTATAAAAAAAGAGATTGTAATTGTTAGAGACCAGTCTGTAGCATAAACACTGAACAAATTTATTTCAGAAAAACAAACAAACATTATTTAGGCTATATTATTGTTTCCAGGAAAATTGTCCATGGTATTATAAACAATGCCCAATTCTATTCAATTGCGATTGGAACCCGTTTCCTGCAAAACAATCTTGTTTGGTTTCCACAAAAGAATTCAACCTTTGTTTTCTCCCTTGTGGTGATTTTTGTATCTATTTCTGAAACAGAGCAGTATCATTATCCTCTTATTTACAATCCATTTTCTTTTCTTTTCTTTTACTGTACATGTTATTAACAGAGTGCTGGTGGGCGGAGACGCAGATTTGCCGTATATTTGAATAATATAATTCGTTACACTTACATAAGCAATGCAAGCAACCTTAACCGCGTGGTTGAAACCAACTCTATGGATTCACGGCACAATTATTCCCATTGATTAGAGTTGGGTTATCTCAAATAACCCACATTTTCGATTGTGATGAAAATCAGATTCTGTAACCGATGCTCCATCATTACATATAGGTTTACCACTGACTTCTACTTCCTCCCGGTTCCATTATATTGTTTAACCCTCTGTGTTCCAAAGGAAGTTGAAAGATCATCTTGACCCGGCCCGTTTGAGAAGTATACATGAATATACAGCCAATAATGTGAATAGTGACCACCTATAAGGGAAACAATAACAGTGGCCACTGTAGACAGGTGACCAATATCTATAGACAGGTTCCATAACATTGTTTTACTGTAGGAGGTCACCTTTAGTGGCCACTATAGGCAGGTTGGCTGCTAGAGACAGGTGGCCATGAAGACAGGTTTGACGTTAATAATTCTTCCCACTTATCTACAAATAAGAGAAAGAAGAGTATGAAAACTATATAAGCACATAATAGTGTAAAGCGCTATGAAACATTTATGTATTTAGCGCTATATAAGAAACTATATTATTATTATTATTATTATTAACATTTAAATCAACGCATTTAAATCAGCGCATGTATATAGGGCATATTACAGAACGAATAGTGAAGCGGTGATCTGGCCCAGTGGTCATGAGCTTCGCTCTTCGCACTATTCGGCCCGGGTTCGAACCCCGGCCGCGTCCATCGGATGGTGACGATAAAGGCGGTCCCAGACGTATATGATAATCATTATTGATTGAACGCGTCTGTAACAATTAAATAACAAACCCCGAATCAATAGATCTGATTCGATTAGTATTGTGATTAGGATCGAACACGGCACTCGGAGGGTAAAGGTACTGTCCTGGTAACATTGTCGGGGGCAAAGTGCAAAATTGTTCATTTCGGATGTGGAATATCAATAGTCTTACGTTAAAGGCATCTAGCAGCATTTTCAAAATCCACAAACTTACTTAGAACTCTAGCAGTACTTCCCACATGTAGTCGTATTACCAATAAAACCATGGAACAGGTTTCGGTTTTCCGCATTTCCCTTTCGTTAAAAAGATATTTACGATTTAATAAGTGTTCGGATCCGGAATTATCCATGGGAGTATTCAAACTGTGTACACAGTCAGTGCAAATAGTTTAGTGAATATCACTTTGCATTTTCGCTCATTACTTAGTCACATGACATTCATTTACCATGGAATTTTCACACATCACTCAGTGGACATATGAGATGACAGCAATAATACACATTTCAATTTGTTTCAACCAATTTTCGTCAGTATTTGTACATGTCAACAATGTTACAAGATCATTTAAACTGATATAATCATCATGTATCGTCTATTGAACTAATGTGTTTTGTTTATGTTAATAAGGTTACCCAGTATATACCTATATAGTAGACCTTTCATTTTCCCTTTTCACCACATCACTTCCCGCTTCTCTCTCCGTTGATCTATCTTTCTTGCTTTTCTCTTCTCCATACGCCCATATATCACCTTTCCCCTTTCTACGTTAAAGGGATCTAGTAACTTTGTTTACATGCGCAAAAATTGATGAGTGATTGATACAATGTATATTGTTGGTATCTGATATGTCCACTATGTGTTGTGTGAAAATTTCAAGTTAAATGGACGTTATATGGCCGAGTAATGAGCAAAAATGCAAAGTGATATTCACCAACTTATTGCACTCACTTTGTACACGGTTTTGACGATCCGTTGGATAATTTAACATATAAAAACTTTAATCGTAAATATCTTTTTTAAGAAAGGGAAATTTGAAAAAACCTGTCCCATGCTTTTATTGCTAATACCAATACAACAAGGTATGAGGGAACCGCTAGAATTCCAATTGGATTTTGAGGATTTGGACAATGTTATTAAGTCCCTTTAATAACGTTACCCCCTTCCCCCGTCTCCCATGTAGTCCCAAATCCCTAGGGTTTCTCTCCCATCCCCTCTCCCTCTCACACCATGCACCATAAATATGTTGTCCATACCTTTCTCGCTCTGGCTCTCTCTCTCCGATTCTCCTCTGTTCTCCCTCCCTTTTCTTCCTTCCCCCTTCTTCCTCTTATCCCTTTCGCAACCTCACTATTTCCTTTCTCATTTGCTCTCTCACTCACTATCCGTCTCTCATTATCGTCCATCTCTCATCCACCAACCTCTCCCTCCTCACCCCTCTGCCCTCTCACCTCCCCTCACCCCCTCTCCCCTTCTCCCGCATTCCCTTCTCCCCTCGCCCCCTCTCCTCTTCTCCCCCTCCCCTTCTCCCCTCTCCCCTCTTCTTCTCTCTCTCCTTGGCTCTCTACCCCTCCCTCTATATATCAGTCGTTCTATTACCATTCTTCCCATTTCCATTAATATGATGTATTATTCTATTTCACACCCATCACGTCACGTCACGGCCAGGTTCAACGGCCGCGCGCCCGCGTGGCCCGGGGCGAGAATGCTCCCCTAACAATAGATGCGGTGAGACGTATGGCGGGTTCGCTTTAAGCCTTTTATGCACTACGCAGACTACCCGATACAAGACTGTCTCCTGTAAAAGGGCTGTATATGCATACATAAACATATCCTAATGCTTGAAATAAACATGCAACAAAAAAAATCGCTATCAAAATGTAAGAATTTCATTTAAAAAAGAGGAGAGGAAAGCAAAAGAAAAAAAACGCATGCATGCAAATTAAGGGGAACCGTATTATAAAGCTTAAAATATCTGGAGCCTGCCAGTTTTGCGGCCATCGAGGCGTCTTTTATAATTGTATAAATGCAAACGAGCGTGCAATGTTGTTTTTTCACATTTGTATGTAATTATTTTGCATGACTCCCCCATTATGCTATGTGCTCTGATTAAAGGAAAACCAATCAATTATACCCGACGAAGGGTTAGGTTTGTTTGTTTTCCTAACTGTTTTTTTTTTTTTTTTAGTTATTCATTCAATCTCATTCGTGTTTTAACCGTCTAGTCCGTGCAATATACAGACGCCAACATGCAGATAGAACGCAAAAATGATGTGCCAAAAAACTCAACACACATTTTAAATGGTAAAACATTAAATTTTTTGAAGGGATTTACTATGACATTGCTGAAATCCACAAAACTTACTTACTGTATATAAAACGCTTTTTGTATTCGCATTACCAATATAATCATGGAATAGGTTTCATTTTTCCGAATTTCTTCGTTATATAGATATTGGTAATTCAAGTGTTTGGATCCGGAATTCTCCATGGGAGAATTCAAACTGTGTACAAAGCAAATGCAATGAGTTACCACTTTGCCTTTTGCTCATTACTCGATCATATGATATACATTTACCAAAACATGTTCGCACTATATCACCCAGTGGACATATCAGATCACGGAAATATGCAATTTATCATGAACCCTTCATCAGTTTTTGCACATTTTCAACATTGGACAAAGTCACTACAGAGTCCCTTTAATGAAGCTAATGGATCAGCTATGTAGCAATTATCATTTTTTTTAATGTTATTGCTCGAAGCTTTTTATATTTAAGAAAAGAGGAAGTTGCCGTTAATAGTCAGATCATGATTATTTTTTGACATGATAAAGCGAGTCATTGCAATCCATTAGCTTAATCCATGTGTTTATGGCGGATTCTGATTAATGACAATCATGGGCGTCGGGGATTTTTTTTTTCTTTCCAGGGGAGGATGCTAGATGGGTAATTGAACGAACTTTTGGTAAATTGCCGAATGGATTGGTCTACAGCCATTTGGTCTACTAGAAAATTCAGTATTCGGGGACCTATGATTATGATTATAGATTGGGATTAGGGTTCGGGGTTTGGATTAGGGTTAGGGTTAGGTTTTGGGTTAGGGATCGAGTTTGGAGCAGGGGAAATTGAGGTTTCGGGCATCAGTAGGCCAAATGAGGTGTAGACCAACTGAGACTGACCAAGCGAACATAAACCGAACTTTTGGCCGAGTTTACTCTCTAGTTTTTTATATTATAGAATGAAGTTACTGTACGGTGAAATGGGGGGCGGGGATAGTGGGGTTGCTTGTCCGAATAGCGTCTCTGCTGACTCCGACACAAATTGGGATTATATCCCCAAACATTTGTAAATGTAAATGTATTTCTAGCTTTCCATCATTAAAATCTAATTTACTTTTCCGCCCAGATTATTTTCCTTATTCTTCCCCACGTGCTGTTGACGTTAATTTCTTATGTAATATACATGTATATTTGATGTACATTCAATTTGAATCAATGATTACTTTAGACGACCAATCAATTGAAAAAATGTGATTGGTCGTTTATCATACTACTGTATATATATTATGAACCGCTCATAATTATGACCCCTGATTGGTCTCGTTAACGTTTCTATTATTTCTTGTTGAGAGGTGGCGTGCTTTCCGTATAAATCGAGTCACATTAAATGAATGATGCCAGATTAAAGGGATAGTTGACGTTAATTTCTTAGGTAATATACATGTATATTTGATGTACATTCAATTGAATCAATGATTATTTTAGACGACCAATCAATTGAAAAAATGTGATTGGTCGTTTATCGTACTACTGTATATGAACCGCTCATACTAGGACCCGTGATTGGTCTCGTTACGTCTCATTTCTTGTCGAGAGGTGGCGTGCTCTCCGTGTATATCGAGTCATATTGAATGAATGGCGACCGATTAAACATTATCCCAACCCGAACTGGACACCGTGAAATACGGGTGACTTGGTATAACTATGTTGCAAACAAAATGCAAAACAAAACAAAACTCATTATTTGGATGGCCAAACATATATCAGTTATATATCCTGACTTGCAGAATAGTTTGTGAACAAAGTTGATTAGTTATTTATAAGATTTACGAGAGAAAAAAACAGTTAAACGGGGTGGCATCTCTCGTGGGAAGAAATGACAAATTCAACGTTTTTACCTGACGTGCACCAAAAAAAAAAAAAGGGGGGGGATAATCATACCCTGCATGCCCCCACTTCGCCTTTACGCATATATATGAGAACTGTTTATATAATGAAGGACGCAGTGTGGACCAAAAAAGTACGAACGAGTATAGGTTGACGCCATGCGCATAACTACAATCAATATTTCCACATCTACCTCAGATGTAGACCGAAAAATGAGTCAATGTTCCGATGGTTGTTCACGGAGACTGCGTCTGGTTCCATACCCACTATACAAATTATAAGGGTGGATAGTATAGTATGACGTCATATATATCAAATGAAATCCCATAACGAGTTGGTTTTTGCTGATTACCTCAGATGTACCAGTTTACCTTAAAGGGACTCTCTAGTAACTTTGATGACCTGTGAAAAAACTAAAGAATGGTTGGTAGAATGTGTAATTCTGCGATCTAATATGCACACTGAGTGATGTGTGACATGAATGTAATATGACTGAGTGTTGAGCGAAATGCAATGCGATATTCGCAAACAACGAATAAACAACGCAACTTTTATGTTTGGTATCGCTGGTTGTCCCTCGCTCCAATCCCCTCCCAACACCTCCCCATCAGAATTGATCCCGGCTATACTACTTGTGTGATTTCAAGTGTCATTTGCATGATTGTGTCATGTCTGACGATGCCGCCTTTTCCCACTTATTTATGTTATGAACACGGCAAGGTTGTCTACCGAGAGTTCATAGTATAGAAATCACTCTTATTAAGATGTAACCCAGTTATTTTATTTTTTTCGTAAAAAATACAAAAATAATATATCAGCCAACTCGGCGTGTTTGTTGAAAATTCTGTTTGTTGAAAATTCTGAGAATTTTGTATTAGAGGAAAGTGATGAATGAAACGAGTTGTTTTGGAATACCAAATAATTCATTTGTCATTATCTAAAACAATTATCGAGACCTGCTTTCCCTTTTAATCCGGAGCAACGAATCGGCACTTAATCATATATAGCGGCACTTATCATACAGACATAATTATTTTGATGCTTAATTCATTTTGATTGTGGGCGGCGACTCACGACCCATTTTTCATAAATTGCTTTTTAGACGATCGTAGATGTCGAACAAGCAGTCGACTTACATTATATAGGCTATACACGTCTTTCACTGCCGTTCGTGTATATCTGCAACACGTTCTACACGCAATCTCAATAGAAGTATGAACTGTACGGGTTGTTTAGGGTTAAACAAAAACAAAACAGAAACTTACGCTAATGTTAAGTAACAAGTATACAAAGAAGCTGGGTCACTTTATAAGGAACTAAAAACATACAACCTAAAGTAACCCCGATCGCAGCGCCGATTTGACTTTATTACATTTTGTTACAACCGTGGGTTCCGTTCTACCACTGTTTACAGACGCCAACAGACCGGATCTCTTTTTCTCTTGTTTTTTAATTATCTCTCTCATTTTCATTACTATCTGTCTGTATCTCTCTGTCTATATTTACTGGCTGCATATGGTTCCCGGTCTGGCGCTTTTAATCAGCAGAACGAGATGGCTTTATCAAATGCTGATGAAATTGTGTGAAACTGTCGATAATAACACCGGGTTGTCGTCGGTTATCGAGACATGATAATGACGACTTAGATCATACCACCTGCTGTCTCCCACCCCACCCCCACCCCCGCACCAATTTCCCAGTAACGTATAGCAACGCTAATGGGGGCAGTGCACCCCGTGTTATTGTTTGCCCCTTAGTTCTACCCCACCGCCCCCCCCTCCCACACACACACACTTTTTTTTTTTTAAACACACACACACACACACACACACACACACACACACACACCATCGTGCATTGATAATTGTTTTAATTTGTTAATACATAACTACATAACATCATATTCATAATAATAGAGTCATTCGTGATATGCGCGTTTAAAATTCGCCATTGACATTATTAAAATGTAGGGTCCATATGCAGGCATCCCCTCCCTGCCCTTATAGTAACCCTCTATCGTCTGTACCCTTTTATCAGCACCCATGTAAATGCACCCCTTTACCCGCACCCCTTTATCCACACCCCACTTTTAATACGCGTGAAACGCTCCATAATTATACAACTAATGGAACTATTGCGGTTTTGGTGTTTATTTGATATGGAGACACATCGTTAAAGAAATAGATCATCAGTCTAACTCATTGATTAACGTATTCAAGTGTTCTATGTATTAACTCTATTGAAAATGCAGCATCTTGGTATATAGGGAACTGGTTAGCGAACACGTCGAAATGATTCGCATGAAGTATTGGCGGGACAGACAAGAAGTCGACAATAGTAATGAGCACATTTTATTTAGATTATCAATTCGTTTGCAATGTGCCAGAAATGAGCAGTATGAATAGCAAAAACAATTCGCTTTTCTTGGAAATTTCTTCCGCAGTCGCAGTGATACACACAACAACGCGTAAACATGTACAACACACATTTTAGAGACCACATTTCACAACATCATAATAACGGTGTTTATTAAATTCATTTTCGTTAATGAAACGTTTGAATATAAACCTAATGTTACCATATAAAGTAAACATACAAAGCCCTTTTATATCATCCACTAAATTACATTTTGGAGTCTTGATAAAGGAATAACTGCAACAAATTTCGAACAAGAGGTGTTATATCATTGTATACACAGGGTGCTTGGTGCTTGGTAGTTTAATCCTCCAAAACACTCCATAGGAGTTTTTACTGGAGGTGGGTCCGAGAGAGTGGTTAGCCCCTAAGGACAGAAGGTCCTTAGCAAGCGCATTCTGGAATGTATGAAGTGAGGGCTGGTTTACTGTAGATTGAAGTAGCTTATTCCATTCAGTGGTTGTACGGACGAAAAATGAATTTGCGAACGCCTCAGAGTTTGTGTGTTGCTGTTGGTACTGTAGAGAATGGCCCCTTCGGTTTCTGTCTATTTTGGGTTGAATGAAGTCCTCATGTTTGATGTCCAGGTTTCCTTTCAGCATCTTTTGAAAGCAGGTTAGGCGATGACATTTCCTTCTGTCTTGAAGCGCAGTCCACTTTAGCTCTTCAAGAATGGCAGTGATGCTTGTATTTTCCCCGTATACATTGGACACAAATCTTGCTGCCCTATTCTGCACTCTTTCGATGCCATTTATGTTCTTCTTTGTGTATGGGTCCCATGAAGCAGAAGCATATTCTAGATGAGGTCTCACTAATGTCATGTACAATTTTTCCTTGACATGCGGTGTACAGTGGTGGAAATTTCTTCTGATGAAGTTCAACACCCTCGTTGCCTTGAAGGTTGCATGGGCGGTCTGCTTGTTCCATCGGAGATCATGTTGAATGTTGACTCCCAGGTACTTGATGTCCTTCTTCTCCTCAAGGTCAACTCCCATCAATGTATACTTTGTAGGTTCTTCCTGCCTCCTACGGGTAATCTTCACATTCTTGCATTTAGATGGATTGAATCTCATGCCCCAGGTTTGTGCCCAGTCAACCAATTTGTCTAAGTCCTCTTGCAGCTGGTGTTGGTCCTCAGCAGACGTGATGGTGTTGTAGACGAGGCAATCATCAGCAAATAAGCGGACCGTGCTGGAAATGTTCTCATGTATGTCATTTATAAATATGAGAAAGAGATGAGGGCCTAAGACCGTACCATGAGGGGTGCCACTTAACACAGGTTTCCAGTCGGATGCAGTTCCATTTACCATCACACGCTGAGAGCGATTGGTTAGAAATGATTTTATCCAGTCCCTTGTCTTGTTCCGGATTCCATAATGATCTAGTTTAAGAAGGAGCCTCTTGTGTGGAATGACATCGAAAGCTTTTGAAAAGTCAAGCACTCCTACGTCTGTGGGAATTTTGTTGTCTATATTTTGTAGGAGATCATGAGTAGTGAGAATAAGTTGAGTCTCACATGATCTCTTCTTCCGAAAGGCATGCTGGTTGTCGGCTATGATGTTAAACTTGCTCAAATGCCTCATCATCTGGCTGTCCACAATATGCTCCAGCAGCTTGCAGCACGTACATGTGAGTGATACCGGTCTGTAGTTTGCTGGATCTGTGGTTGCACCTTTCTTGTAGATAGGACTGGTGTTGGCTCGCCTCCAATCAAGTGGCAGTTCCCCAGACGTGATGGACTGATGAAATATGAAAGCTACCAAGGGGGCAAGTTCCCTAGCTGCTAATTTCAGCGCCTGGTTGGGAATCCCATCTGGCCCTATAGCTTTCGATGTATTTATGGTAGATAACAGTTTCTCAACACCATTTATATCAACCTCGATGTCTGGCATATCTGGATATGGGCTAGCAGGCATGGCAGGCAGCTCATCTCCTTCATCTCTGGTAAATACACTTTGGAATTGATCCGCAAGTGCATGGGCCTTTTCTGCATCGGTTGTTGTTAACTTCCCATCTACTTTCAATGGCTGCACACCAACATTATCTTTTCGTCTGGCTTTGATGTATCGCCAAAATGTTTTCGGATCCTCTGACTCTGCTACACGGTGAACGTATTGCCTGTGTGCATCCCGAAGTGATCTGTCGACTTGTTTTCGTATGGTGCAAAATCTGTCCCAATCGGCTGCGGAGTTGCTCTTTTTCGCTTTAATATAAGCCTTTTCCTTTTTCCTACATAGGCGCTTCATCTTTGAGTTAAACCATGGAGCAGATGACCCTTTGACTTGTTTGTGAGGGACAAGGTCGTCAACAAGTAATAATATAGATGTTTTGAACCAGTTCCAGTTTTCCTCAATGGTGAAAGTTGCCGGATCACGGGCAAAAAAATCTTCACTTACAAGCGATGATCTGATCTTGAATTCATCCTCATCCACGTTGCGCCATAATGGGATCTTCCTGGGTGGCTTCTGTTTAAGCTCTACTCTGGTACAGATGACACAGTGTACGATACTATGATCGCTAATACCAGCGTGCGGCTTCACGTTCTTCACAAGTGACGGATGGGTCGTGAGCAATAAGTCCAGTGTATTTTCAGTCCCATTGATATCTCTCCTGGCAGAAAAGTTGACCTTCTGCGTCAGGTAGTTGTCATTAATTAATTGAGTGAGGGTAGCTTGGAGATCTCCACGAGGTATAATGACAGCATCACTTGACCAGTCGAGATCGGGTACATTGAAGTCACCTCCTATTACAATATGAGGGTGGCCCCCAAAAAACGGAACGGGGCACTTCCCAAATTAAAGTAACAAAGTGATGAGGTCCATCGTAGAGGGTGTCTTTTCCAATGAAAAACGATACCAAGAACAGTAATTTTGGTCGAGTAGTTTTTGTTTAAGGGCGCTTTGAGTGAGACCATGTCAGGTTCCCATTTTTGTCAGTTATTACCAAGTCAGTGCCTGATAAATCGCACTTTTTTTAATACTGCACGTCATAACATCGAACAATGAGCAATATGCGCGCTATTGTTAGTGTGCATTCAGCTGTGTGCCGAGAGAATGGGCATGTTCGCTCGACGCTATGACGGGCAGGAAGTGAGATTTATCAGGCACTGACTTGGTAAAAATTGACAAAAATGGGAACCTGACATGGTGTCTCTCTGAGCGCCCTAAAACAAAAACTACACTACCAAAATTACTGTTCTTGGTACTGTTTTTCATTGGAAAAGACACCCTAGCCGATGGACATAATAACGTTGTTACTATATTGGGAAGTGCCCCGTTCCATTTTTGGGGGGGGCCACCCTGTATAGTAACAACATGATTATGTCCATCGGATAGGATGTCTTTTCCATTTTGGTCGTGTAGTTTTTTTTTAGGGCGCTGTGAGTGACACCATGTCAGGTTCCCATTTTTGTCAATTTTGTACCAAGTCAGTGCCCTGATAAATTCGGACTTACTGCCCGTCATAGCATCGAACAGCTATGCCCATTCTCTTGGCACACATCTGAATGCAAACTAACAATGGCGCGCGTATTGCTCGTTGTTCGATGCTATGACGGGCAGTAAGTGCGATTTATCAGACACTGACTTGGTAAAACTAGACAAAAATGGGAACCTTACATGGTGTCACTCACAGCGCCCTAAAACAAAAACTACACGACCAAAATGACTGTTCTTGGTGTCGTTTTTCATTGGAAAAGACACCATATCCGATGGACATAATCATTTTGTAACTTTATTTTGGGAAGTGCCCCGTTCCGTTTTTGGGGCCACCCTGTATAGACTACACAAGTTTGGGCGAAAATTATGGAGATATTAAAATGTGTAAGATTTCTTTATGAATGCACAACGCTCCTCAGAAGAACGCTTTATTTGTTTCATTCCCGCTAAAATCTTGGAGAAAAACAACTTAATAATTTTGCGAATAAATTTCCACAGGTTAAGTATTTTACAAGTAACAAAGTAAAACAGATGTATAATTCGTTCACATTACAGCACAATTTGATTTGCAAATGGCAACGGAGCTACCACGTAAAGTGTTTTTCATCACGAGTCGCAAATTAAATTGGTAGTATATTCAGTATTGTCGATAGATTATTTCCTCTCATAATAATTCGAACTCATTATAGCATTCTCCCCCATCTCTATATATATTTACCTTTCTCTTTCTTTACGATGCTACCTTCTTTTCGAAGAAAGTTGTCACTTAATTGGCGCCATTTTCAGATACAGAAATTATCTAGTTTGTAACATTTTGTACCATATCGATAGGTGTACAATTCCAAATCCAGGCCAATTCCCGGATACAAAATACAATAAAATATTTTTTGAAGATTTTTGATTTTGATATGTGAACAATTATGTTTAGGGCGATTCTCGGTTGAAAACTTAAACTTATAATAGGCCTATTGTCTTATGAAAGCATGTGAACAGCACACCTACGATTATTATGATTATTGATGACATCTCATTAAAAAAAAAGTTTTTAACGTTCTACGTTTTCCTCGAACAATAGCCAAAATTTAACGCATCGCAAATGCTTTGATTATTATTATATTTTTGTTTACAAAACATCCCAATGCATGTGATACACTCATTTCATATTTGTAACTTAATTATTTGTATTAGATGCATTCCCATGTTAAGAGAAGATATTTGCAGTTTCCACACACTACGCCCCTTAAAGAGATTGATACATATGTACGTGACGTCATCCAAACTTTCAACCAATCCGCGACCGGCAAGGCGCTATGGTATAGTTAGATTGTACGGCGTCTTGGCGTCATTCAATACACTTCAATTACTAGTATACAGGGAGATTAATAGTACAGTAACCTCATTCTAAATATGATGTCGTAACTAAACGACAGATCGCGAGTGAGAAGGGGGAAGAAGTTGAAGAGATGGGAGAGAGTGAGAAAAGGGGAGCAAGGCGAACAAGGGGAAAGGGAAAGAGAGCGAGAGGAGGATATTACGAATTGGATAACGAGGTGGGGGAGAGAAAGGGGAGAGAGAGGGAGAGAGAGAGAAATGGGTGAAGAGTAGAGGGGGAGAAGGAGAAAGGGCAATTGAGAGATGCCACGACTGTCTTATAAAACATCGATCGTCTTAATCCTGTATTATTGCTTTTAGCGCTGTTGACACTTCACGTCTGCGCCATGACGTTTATACCCCCGAGCAACCAACCCCTCTCCTTCCCGACTCGCGGTTGCCTATATTCATGGAACATATTCCGGGCCGATGGCGTAGCCAGAACATCCAAGTACGGGGTGGGGGGAGGGGGATGTGCAGGCAAGTTGGGTCAATGATTTACTTTAAGGGAACAGCCTGAACGAAGCAACATTTTTAATTCTTCTTATACTTCTACTTCTACTTCTACTTATTCTTCTTAATCTATTTCTTCTTCATCTCCATTATCACCATCATCATTATAATCATCATCATCATCACCATCATCAGCAGCAGCAGCAGCATTGTCATCATCGTCGTCATCATCGTCATCATCATTGTCATCATCATCATCATCATCATCATCATTGTCATCATCATCATCATCATCATCATCACCATCATCACCATCATCATCATCATCATCATCACCATCACCATTATCATCATCTTCATCATCTTCTTCATCATCTTCATCATCATCATCATTATCACCACCATTATCATCATCAACATCATCTTCATCATCGTCATTATCATCCTGATAGAGGGGGCAGTGTAAGGGCCTAATTATTAAGGGGGTGGTGACTCCTGTGCACTCTAGCTACGCGACGAATCGAGGTCAGTGCTGGTAGATATGTATCTGTCCTGAATCGGCATGATCGGGGGCATACTAGCGTCTGCAAACTTCCCTTCTATATTTCTCATTTGTCAAATATGTTTCCTTACTTGTATTATTATTATTTACATACATGTATCCATCGTCAAACAAGTTTGATTACTTATAAATATGGGCCAGTTGTCTTAAGGGTATATATACAATCATGTAGCTCCTAAAAGAACTTGAAGAAAAACAAATAACTTGTAACCTTATAAACATGATAAACTTGCTAGAAAGTGGCTGCATCACGATTGTAATATGCATAGAAAAAAGGGGTCGGCTATATCGAGGTCTTTGACTTGCATGGAGACATCGCAGACGTGCGTGGGAATTGCGTGTGGACTAGTTTCCCCCATCAAGACATGTCAGGCGCCCACCCCCTCAACACCACACTGGCGCTCTGGTGGGGGACACAAATGGACTTCTGAAGAGGAGTAAGCCATTTGCCCTTATTACCAACCCGCCCCACCCCCTCAACACCACACTGGCGGAGGACAAAATGGACTTCTGAAGAGGGGTAAGCCATTTGCTCTTATTACCAACCCGCCCCACCCCCTCAACACCACACTGGCGCTCTGGTGGGGGACAAAAATGAACTTCTGAAGAGGGGGAAGCCATGTGCCCTTATTACCAATCCGCCCCACCCCCTCAACACCACACTGGCGCTCTGGTCACTGCTGGTGGGGGACAAAAATGAACTTCTGAAGAGGGGGAAGCCATGTGCCCTTATTACCAACCCGCCCCACCCCCTCCTACATCCATCTCGCCATGTTCGTAGGGTTTTAGGGTCTTCAAGAAAATGTTCAAAGTTGCAATTGTGCTAACTAAGGGTTTACTGTCAGACTACACGATAATTATTTAACATCCAGAAGCTATACAAGAAAGGGCAAGAGATACTTGGAAGTTTCAAGTGATTTAGGTTGAATTTGACGGTAAAGTTAATGGATCCCTTTAAAGGGCATCAAGCGTGGGGATGCTACACAGCGGGTCGCCATTTTGAACTAGGCTAGTTTGCGCGCACCGCATGACACTGAGCTAACGTGCATCACGCACCGTGCGAATCGCGTACGCAAGATGGCGCCGCGCATCTGATTTGACGAATCTGAACTACCTTTAAGTATTCTCATCTCACTCGCACTCCATCCCCTGTATCTCTATTACCCTCTCGAAACCCTCTCTCTATCTCTCTCTTTCTCTCATTATTGTACTCATATGCTTGTTAATGAATACGGTAGTCCTTTCTTATATTTCGTTCCTTCATATTATTTCTCATAATATTCCTTTTCAATTTGTTTGCATCCATGTGGAATTTTTTGACGACGGCCCTTTACATCTTTGTGCTCGCTTGCTATCATCAGTCTGATATCAAAGATGTAGCTACCATGGTAACTAGTCGAAATTCTCCTATTTTCCCGTTTCTCTTACTTTCTTTAAACACCGTTTTTCTTTTCAAGTCGATGTTGTATTATCTTAAAACCTGGCTCATCGTAAGTCGTTACGATTATTCGACCCTTATACATGTTATATAAAAGGGCGTCGCGTCTAAGATCAGTCAGAGACCGAAGGAATTCTGAACACGATATCAATTACAATTGCACAATCTAAACAATAACAAAATGCTATATCAAAACCACTCAAATTGATTAAAAGCCCGTTATCAAACGAAAGCAATCGAGATAATTAAACAACAGATACCCAACGGGCAATCAAAAGGATTAAAACACTGTACTTCGCGAGCAGATTTACTGGTTGCTGTGTTTTCAGCACGTCAAGCCTAAGTTTATTGGTATTCGAGCGCCAGGCAGACTAGGGATGCTACAACGCCATGTCACCCCTGTGTCCGTTCCAAAGGTCTGGTCACCCGAAATGGGGCTGAACGTAAAGGTCATTGTCAGGGGCGTAATAATAATAATAATAATAAATATTTCTTTTATAGCGCATTTCAAAACCGGAGGAATTCTCAATGCGCTTTACATGGCAAAGACTTATAATTTACATTTTACTTTTACACTTATGTCTACATACATCAAATAATATAATTTAACTGAGTAAAAATCAAAGCGCATCTTAAATTACAAGAAATAAGTCAATAGTAAACATAAAGAAAAGATTTAGCTACAAGCTTAACAAAAACATAATGTACAGTAAATCGGTATCAGTATAACAATGACAAGTTATACAGTTCATAATCACATATATGCCTCTTTGAATAGATAGGTTTTGAGCTGTTCTTTAAAAATGTTGGGGCGTAGACAGGGGTCAAGGCACACATTGGGGGGGGGGGGGGAGGCAGTAGAGTTGTATCCAATAGCAGGGAGGGGTAGGATCCTCATGAAGGAGGGGGGAGGGGGCTGGTGGTGGAGGATTTGCCAAATTTGTCCGTCTGTTTCATGAATGTAACATTGGTGAGTTATTTTATTTATTTATTTATTTATTTATTTATTTATTTATTTATTTATTTATTTATTTATTTATTTATTTATTTATTTATTTATTTATTTATTTATTTATTTATTTATTTATTTATTTATTTATTTATTTATTTATTTATTTATTTATTTATACATTTTTAAAATTTGTATTCATTTGATTATTCATGTATTTATTTATTTATTTATGTATATACTTTTTTAATTTATTCATTTATTCATATATTAAAATTTTTAAATATAATATTTATATTCATGAATACTATGTTAGCCTGCGTATAGGGGGCTGTGAGAAGGTCAATAATTTCCACAAAAAGACGGGCCAAGGCCTGTGCCCCCTCATTTACCTACGCGGCTACGCCACTGGTCATTTGGGCCTGACTGGTCTCAAAAAGGTCAGCCCAACATCGATCATGACGGACAAGGAATTCTGTCGCATTTATTCCTGTCAACTATAAATATATGTGTATATGAATTCCTGGATTATGATAAGCATCTAGGTCAAGAAGATGTCTCTGTTTATATGTTTGTGCATGTGCGTCTGACAGTGTTTACAGAGTAAACGAAGTAGGCCTAAACATAACATGCTAACATATGAACTCGAGTTTTTGTTTTGTGTTTTGTTTCGCGGGAAGCCTCGATAACTTTGGAAGTGTGTCGGGAAATATAATTTTCAATAATAAAGGGTGAATTCGTAATTAGGGACGAATTTGACACCAAATTATTTCCTCGGAACTAAATTCTGTTCGCTGCATTGTCCTTGCATAAGCCAAGAAGCTTCGATACTTTGCTAGAGTCTCGGAAAAGTATATATACTCCGCAAAAAAAGAAACTGGACACTTGTATAAGTTGAAATATTTCATATTAATGTACGATAAAGTGTACATGATCATATATCAAATTAAAGGGAATTTAGTCCTCTACATGCAGGGTATAACTTAAATGAGTAATCGTGCATGCATGAAATGCCATGGTCAATTAACACTAGCAAGGTCTGTTTTCAAAAATAGCAAAACAATGGAGGACCACACCATTCGACTGAAATGATAGTAAGCGTTTCACTTAAAACAAGATGAGCGGGGCAAGTAAATTATGACATTATTCAACTTTATTGTTATGAACAAACTCTGGAAATACAAATTTGTCAATAAAACAGGGCCAGGTTATGAGAGCATTATCATACTAGTCTGTATTACAGGCATGAAGCTTGTCTATTTCATGTACCCCCTGCAATTTTAATCATAATTACCAAGAGAAATGTCATGTTAAAGACTGCCCAAATGTTTGACCAAGGGTGACTTCAGGTTTTGAAGATCTTTGGACTACGGTATAATTCTAGAGAAGAATTTAAACCATTTTCATGCTGAAATAAGGGCACAAACTGTGGTTTTGACTAATAAAGCTTTGCCATGGAATTCCCCATTTTGTTACTTTTGGATGAAAATAACACCTATAACGTTCACAATTTGTCTTCATTTATACTCTTTATTGAGATGAAGATAGAAAAGGTCACATTTGTAATGAAAAATTATGCCATCTCATGAATATATAGCGTTTTAGATTATGCTTATCAACATTTATATGGTTGAGTGGATGTTCCATTTTTGCTATTTTTGAAAACAGACCTTGGTGTGGTTAATTGACCGTGACAAGTCATGCATGAATGATTTCATCTGGATTTCATGCGAATATTGAAGAGGGTAATTTTATCTTTAATTTGATATACAATATCATATATTTTATCGTTAAGAATACGAAATATTTGGTCTCGTACAAGTGTCCAGTTTCTTTTTTTGCGGAGTATATATCGAACTGGATTAAATAATGAATGAACTCGTACAATATTTGGCAAATTTCTTACGCAAATCATTACTTCAAAACCAATCTTGTTTGTTTGTCACATTTTCCGTGAACCAGCAAAGTGGCAGAAATGTCAAATTGTTGATCAAATTATATGTTGATATAAGACAACGAAGTGATTGTAGCTAAAAGATTGAAATGAAAGGTTAAACTAACTAGACCAATCGAGAGCCTACCGACGGCTGTCTTTATCTCCTTACTAATATTGTGTCTCTACATTTACTCCTCAGATTCTTCCCTTTAGTTGATATTTATTTACTTTCTATCCCTTTCCCCTCAAAACATGTTATTACCATATGTTTCCCTGGATTATACTTATAGTAAACCCATCATAACCCATAACCCATTTAATATCAAGTACTAACCCACGGATTTTCCAACATTAAACACCAACATCCACCGTCGCGACGGTGCCTCCACCACCCTTTAATTCTCCTCCCATACTCAATTCGACTTCGTGTCACCAAGGAGGTACCTCCTTGGTGTCACCCCCGTTACGCGTTATACCACGCACCGGCCTGGCGAACGATGTGTGACAGAAGGATACGTTCCACCAACCACAAGTGCATCGTAGATCATACATGTGTACATGTAACTAGTACTTTAAATAAAAAACTTCTAACCCGCGGTTACCATACCTCCTCCAACCATTAACCACCACCACCACCACCACCACCACCACCACCACCACCACCACCTCCTCCCATCCTCATTTCGACCCTCCCTTTCACCCTCCTTATCCCCAGCTCCGGCCTGACGAACGATGCGTGGCAGAAGGATACGTTCCACCAACCATGTGGCGTCAGCTATAATTGAAAGTGAGCCAAAAATACAGCGCCAATGTTTGGATGCCCTACTCCCGATTCAATGAGTATCTCTCTATCCATCCTTCTCCATCTGTCTCTCTCGCCCCCTCTTTCGCCCCTTCTATCTCACCACCTCTCCATATCTCCCCTCTCCTCCTATTATGTTCATCATTACATCTCTGTAGTCCTCATCCCCTCTTCCTCTATATATTCCTCGCACACGCTCTTCCTCCATCTCTCTGTCACTCTCCCTTCCCCTATCCACTCTAACCTCTTATCTATATCCCTCCCCTTCATTCTCGGTAATTCCCCCTCTCCCCATCTCTCTTCTCCATTCACTTTCACCCCCCCCCCCCTCTCTCTTCCTCCACATTCCTCACACTCTCGCCGTCTCCCTTGTCCTATTTACATCTTACCTCTTCTCTTGTCAGTTCTTCTCTTGACGCTTCTCTCTCTCCCCGGATATCTATATCTATATAATTTCCTCTTACATTCTTTCATCCATATTTTCTCTATGTCTTCTTTGCACTCTCTCTTCCTCACCCACCGTCTCACCCCAGCTCTTCTTTCCTCTCACTTTCTTCCCAACCGTCTCTCTTCCTCTTCCGTCTACTCTCCGCCTCCCCCCTTCTCTCGTCATCTTGCCTTGATTCCTGGTCGCGTCAAATATTGCATCCATCTTCGCTCTAACTTAATACAATGGTGAGGAAAATATACCGAAGAAAGATGCGGAATATATACATCGATCGGAGAAGACGGAATGGGGTAGGACGAGGTTAATGTAAGTGAATTATAAATCTGATGTACATGTAGGTCAGCGATATGTAAATGATACCAAACGATACAAAGAAAAGGGGGAGAACATACCATCCACATTTCTCGTTTCCCGCAAGTGGTCACTCTACACAGGTTTGACTGTATATAAAACATTCTTTACGATTCGAATATTGATAAGACATTGGAAACAAACGACTAGGAAAAAAATGACTAGAATAGAATGCAAAACGTTAAACAGGAAATGGAATATTAAGATTGAGAGTCAGAAAAAGAGAGAAGAGAGGACGATGATCATTGATGTTAGAGAATTAATGTAAATTTATAAACTAAAGAGTTGCAAGGAGCGGGAGCGGAAAAGGAGGAGTAAAGAGAAAGTGAGAGATCGGAAGATGAAGAGAGAAAGGGAGAAAGAGAGGAGGAGAGAGGGTGGAATAAACGTTTAAGATAACATAGCAAGAAAATGTGTTCCTTTGAAAGGAAATGAAGTGTGTGAGGGCTAAGGAGAAAGCATACAAAGGTTGGAGGTGACGAAGATATATTAGATAGTGAGAGAAATCAAGAGAGAAGGGGGGAGGGGGAAGTTTTAAATAAAGATGGCAAGAAAAAGTTGTCCCTTTGAAAGAAAATGAAGTGTGTGAGAGTGAAGGAGAAAGCATAGAGATGAACGTTGGGAGGTGATGAAGATATCTTAGAAAGTGATAGAAAAGCAGAAGGGGAGAGGGGAAGAGAAGGGGGGAAGTTTAAGATGAAGATGGCAAGAAAAGTTGTCTCTTTTGAAGGATAATTAAGTGTGTGAGAGAGCGGTGCACCGCGGTGGGGAGAAGCATAGAAAGCATTGGCGGTGACGAAACTATCTTAGATAGTAAGAGAAAGGCAGAAGGAGGGAAGAGAAAGAAACAAACATAAGTTTAAGATAAAGATAGCAAGAAAATGTGTTCCTTTGAAAGAAAATGAAGTGTGTGAGAGCGAAGGAGAACGCATAGAGAAGAAAGATGGGAGGTGAAGAAGATATGTTAGAAAGTGATAGAAAAGCAGGGGGAGAGAGAAAGAGGGGAAGTTTAAGATGAAGATGGCAAGAAAAGTTGTTTCCTTTGAAGGATAATTAAGTGTGTGAGAGAGCGGTGGGGAGATGCATATAAAGCATTGGCGGTGACGAAACTATCTTAGAAATTAAGAGAAAGGCAGAAGGGGAGAGGGGGAGAAAGATACATAAATTTAAGATAAAGATAGCAAGAAAATTTGTTCATTTGAAAGAAAATGAAGTGTGTGAGAGCGGATAAGAAAACATAGAGAAGATAGGAGGTGAGGAAGATATATTAGATACTAGTATAGCAAATGGAGCAAATGGAGTGATGATAGGCAATATGAAGAAGGACGAAAGAGAAGAGAAAGAGGGAGAGAAAAGGATCGGGAGATAAGATGTATATAAAGAGATAGAGAAGAGGGAGACAGAGTGAAAGTATAAAGGGATGAGAAAATGAGATCAGCAAGCAATGCAAGTTACGTCTGTTTTGGAAATACATAAATAAAAGGGTGCTGGAAGTGTAAAACTGGGGCGAAGCTAATGGTAGGGAGTAGAAAAGGGGCGCTGTCCCCTTATACAGATTAGTATAGATTTTCCTCAAACCTAGAGGAAGTAATGTTTTGTCAAATTATTTGGGGAGCACATCCCCCGTGCCCCCCCCCCCCGTAGCTACGCCACTGAAGTACATAATTAATATAAATGCATATTTAACACTGCAGTTTGCACACGCCGCCCCTCTAAAGTCTCATGGGAGACTCTGTCCTTCTTTTCCTTCAAGCCTGCCGCCTCAGCCCAAACCCCTCGCCACACCGCCCCCCGCCCCGTCTTACTAAATACTGGCTACGCCACCTGACCGAAAGCTGAAGATACAGCAACTGTAGAGAAAGATCAAGTAGAGGACGCCAAGAAGGCGAATAATAACGCTTCATTGTCGACATGGTATCAAAAAAATCTTACGACCAGGGTGACATCAAATATTCATTTTCATTTCGCCTCAGTAGTCTCCGAAATAAGGCAATATTCGTATTCAGCAAGTTTGTAAACAGTATTGAATCGAATTTTCTATTTCACCGAGTCTAACAAATATGGCCACATTTTGCAAGTTTGTAAACACTATTGAATCGAATTTTCAATTTCATCTATAGTCTAACAAAATTAAGGCAAAATTCTGCAAATTTTGAAACATCATTGAATCGAATTTTCGCCTAGTCCAAAAATATAAATTAAACGGGGAACAACTGAACATACAAATAACAGGGGTAATGATATACATACGATTTAATTTACATAGTTTATTAGAATAATTATGTTCATTTGATTTGGAAAACAAATAAGTTTTTGTTTCTTTGCTTTAGAATGTATTTACTTACACTTTCTTTACTCTGTGTGTCTTATTGTAGATTACAATGTATATTGAATATAAATTAATAGGCATTTATATAACTAGTAAAGAGTTGATAATATAGTTTTCTCTTTTTGCAACTAGTAACATAATAACAATGTCTTTTAAGAACATGATTCTGAAATCCATTTTATTTTTAACGCGAGATTGTATATAGTCAAGTAGCGTAATAAAATATTGCATTTCGAGAACTTGATTTTAAAATTAATGTTCTTTTGAATTTCTGGTTGTTTTAAAGGGGACCACCAGGCAAAGAACAACACATTATTATATGTTTTGGTACCGTTTTGTGATATCAAATAGATCCCCAACATTTTGCAAAGGGTTGTGTAATTCATAAACAAAGCAATTAATTTCCACCACTTACGGAACCACTACTATTTCCTGGTTCGTACGGGCCAAACATTTGCGAGTGCGTCAATGCGATTCACGCGTACGTTTGTAGACAATAGAATCCCGGGCGATTCGTTCGCTCTGCACACATTAGTCTTCGTAATTCAGACCGCACGAACGCATGCTTTAGAATGGTGAGGCGTTTTCCAATTATATTTTTTTCTTTCTGGAAACATATTTTTTTGAACTTGTTGATGGAATGGAATACTAAAGATGTTACCTTTCTTTAATAAGAATACTATTTCTGGGTGGTGGTACCCTTTAAGTCTCACAGATTAAAAGGATTGCATTGTTGCAGGTTTATTCATTAAAATAATTCAACTGAAAATATTGTTTCTGTTTAAAAAAGAGATTTTCGAATCGCGCACATTTATGAAAATTAATTCATTCGCATGTGAACGATAACAAGTGGGCCTATTTTAAATGTACAGTGCAGAATATTCCTGTACGAAAATAAATCTAATTAAATTGAGTGAGTGATATCATTATCTGTTATAATTAGTACAAGGTTCTAAAATCATTATAATCATCGTTTTGGTTATGATTTTTGTTTATGAAATAATTGCAAAGTTCTCGAGTCATCATCCTTGTTAAAGGGGTAGTTTAGTTTTGGTAGAGAGGGCGCTGCACATCACAATTTTTTTGTGAGATAATGAAAAACTGAGTGTCGAATTTGAGAGAAGATGCAATTTTAATGGCAGAATAAACTTTATTTGGTCAAAATCGGTCCAGAAACGGCTGAAATATCAATAAATATATTTTATCTTATAATTATTTGGGGCCCAAATAATTAGATGATTTTTTCAAAAAATTAAAAAAATGCTTACCTTTTTCAAACTTTTTCAAAAGCGTTTTGTAAATAGTTGTTGATGATCTATCTACTTAATCATTATTTCAATAGAACATCACATGCATTATTTTGTATGAAAAATGGTTGAAACCAATGCCTTTTTAGAAAGCGCCCTCTTGTGTTTTAATGGCTCTTTTTTAATGATAACATGCTTTTTACTTAGTCGTTTGTAATTTCGTATACCTTTCGAGCATGGTGGAGTAATAACTATTAGTTTATAATGTTACTGTCCAGGTTTGGTTACTAAAGTTCAGCCTTACCAAAACTAAACTACCCCTTTAAGCTAAACAGATTTAGGACTGATAATATTTTCTTATAAGATAATTAAACAGTTATATAATCATCATAATGATCTTTTGTTCTTCAAAGTTGTCGAGTCATATTCACCCTTTTTTATAATTTTGTTGATGAAATAATTAAACAATTTCTTGAATTATCATCATCTTGTTTATTATCATGTTGTTTATGAAATTATTCAAAAAGTTCTCGAGTCATCATAATCATCCTTTTAGTTATCCCTTTTGTTCTTAAAATATTTAACAATAATTAGTCATCGAGTCACCATAATCATCCTTTTTGGTAATCGTGTTGTCTATGAAATAATTACAAAGTTCTAAAATCATCATAATTACCCTTTTGGTTATCATGTTGTTTGTGAAATAATTAAAAAGTTCTCGACTCATCATCATCATCATCGTCCTTTTGTCTCGCGTTCCGACACCCCAGCGGAGACAGACGTTTATAACGACCACCACATTAGCCCATAATTTTGGCGCGCAGTCTCTGGATGGCTGCATTTTATAGCGGGGCGCCCGTTTACGGCCCATGACGTTGTTTTGTTGTCGCCTCGATCGCTCGCTCCCGCCATTTCGCGCGCTTGCATTCGCTGCTGCTGCCTTACCCATTTTCTTAAAGATAATGTGCCTCTTTTGCAGGGATCATCAATTTTTGAGAGGAAATAAAAACATCCCATGAACAAGGATACTAAGAACGCTGACCAGTGAAATTTGGAAAACGCTGGTGACTTTTAGAGGTTCAACAAAGTGATTAAGGGTTGTACATTAAATACATACACCCAATACAATTATGGGTTTGCGATTGCTATATTAATGCGCAGGGGTCTCTGATAAGAATGCAGAGTGACAAAACTAACAAGCTATCATGCAACTCAATATTTTGAGCATGTAAAAGATTTGTTGTTTTGGTAACTGCGTTGCCATGTGTAAAAAACGAGCTTTAATAAATGGTATATGGGCGAGTTCTATTAGTTTTCAGTGTTTATGCTTGCAATATAGCCTGTGACAATTTCATGGCAAATGGATTCATTTTGCCTAAGATATGAGCGAAATGTTTATTTGACCAGGTTATTAGATATGCATACACAATACCAATGTCACCCCGGAAGTTAAAATGTTTTAACAATTATTTGTGTCTTCCAACAATGTAGCCATCTACCTTTAATGTCCTTTAACTATGCAGTATACATGCATGCGAAGTTACTTAAAAACTATGCACGTTTGAACGATCGGCCCTGCTAGTATTAACTAGTTTCCTTTATATAGTATGCTTCATATTATATAGAGGACGAACTATCAGATTTATAATTTGTTAATATTCCATCAACGTCTTCAACCAATACAAAAATAAAATGATAGGTCTGGGACGCCCGGGGAATAACGTCCCACATAAAATAATGTCCCGATTCGACGCATTATTTTCAAATGTGTTTATCGTACCGTGAAATTATCTTACAAACAAACAAGCAAGCCGAAGAAACACCATGACGTAATCATGACGCCATCCCACCTGCTGTTTAATAGTAAGACCACCTTCCTTGAGGTATGACGTAGGTGATGATGATTAATTTTGTTTAGGTGCGAAAGTTTTTTTTGTATGTAATGTATGTTATGTAAAAACTAATTATTTTGATCGGTAAAACAACATTCAATTTCTCACGTGGGAAGGGTATTTGACTTTGTCTTTTGTTCATAATATCTCGACTTGTTCCATTTTAGAAAAAAACGAACATTATTTCTTCGGTTATTTTAAAAACATCGCGATTAGGTGTATTAAGTGTTGGTAACTTTTTGAGCATTGGTATTTGATTTATAATTGTTTATTATTGATGGTCTTTTGGTGACGTTTTGGTATTGGCATTGGTAATGGCGTTGTTTCCTGTATCATTTCATCTCATGACATGATGTTGGGCCATTGTCGGAAAATGACCTTATGCCAATATATCACAAAAATGACGTCGTGACGATGTTGGGCTGGCGGACATTTTAACCTCGAGCCAACGGCGATATGCCGACATCCGGCAACCAAATTCCGACATCGGCCCAACATCAGGTGGCTAGCTGGGTGGTTTTGGTTTGGGTATTGGCTTTGTTTTTGGTATTCGTATCGGTTTTGGTATTGGTATTGGTATTGGTACTGGTACTGGTACTGGTATTGGTATTGGTATTGGTATTGGTATTGGTATTGGTATTGGTATTGGTATTGGTATTGGTATTGGTTTTGGTATTGGTATTGGTATTGGTACTGGTACTGGTACTGGTATTGGTATTGATATTGATATTGGTATTGGTACTGGTACTGGTACTGGTACTGGTACTGGTATTGGTACTGGTATTGGTATTGATATTGGTATTGGTATTGGTACTGGTACTAGTATTGGTATTGGTATTGGTATTGGTATTGGTATTGGTATTGGTATTGGTATTGGTATTGGCATTGGTATTGTTATTGGTATTGGTATTGGTACTGGTATTGGCATTGGCATTTGTATTGGTATTGGTATTGGTATTGGTACTGGTATTGATATTGGTATTGGTATTGGTATTGGTATTGGTATTGGTATTGGTATTGGTATTGGTACTGGAACTGGTATTGGTATTGGTACTGGTATTGGTATTGGTATTGGTTTTGGTATTGGTATTGGTATTGATATTTTTTTCGAAATGTACACAAACTGCTTGTATTAAGTGATGTTCGCAATTATCTCTTCTCTAAAATACAAACATCTACTTCACAAACCAATTTCATCATTTCAGAGTAATTATAATCGGCAAGTTTGTTATGGGGGACAGTTTATCCAATGATGGACCCGATTTCAGTGGACATCGTTTATTATGGTGAGATATTAAGAGGACGGGAGGACGGGAGGACGACGGAAACAACGCGTGACGGTCGTTGGTGATCATCGTCGACTGCCAAGGCTCGAAATTCACGCCTCCAAGCAGACAACTTAACCTCGACGTTTCACATGAGATATCAAATGGCGTAGCCAAGTGTCAGCTCAGTAGGGGGCGGATACCAAGAGAGGGAAATGGGGGGGGGGGGGGGCGATGTCTGTTCCCAATGTAAGCGAAGCAGAGTTTAATTTGACATGTTCGTTAGATTGCTTGATAATGATGATGTCTGTCAAATGTTAAGGTTGGATGGAAGCTTTAAAACTTGTTTTATGCTATTTTATTATATAACACATCGTTATTTTCTTTTATTTAGCTTTCAGTGAAAATTTAGTTTCCATTTCAATTTTAATTGCCGTTTACGTTTCCAACTTTCCAACAAGGTATACAAATCAAATACGAATATTTTGTAAACATGCTAAAAATAAGAACACTTATTTTCCCCACAGGGGGTAGAATGTGGAGAGCAGGAGTGGACATTGGAGTAAAGGGGAAGGGGGGCATTTTAGCAGCCCCCTCTTGCCCCCAACTCTTGTACTAGATACGCCACTGGAGAGATCATATCATATCTAGGCGACCTAGCTCATTAAGCAAAAACTAACAACAAAGTCATGAGCTGCATGCACACTCCCACACACGACCCCAACCAAGTGATCAGCAACGAATGTTCAGCAGTCTGGTCACGCCAAAAGCTACGAGCCCGTTCCGCACGATCTTCCCTGGTGGTGTTCGATGGTGTTTTTTTACACCTTTTTTTTTTACAGTTTTTGAATTTGTAGGGATCTATAGTAACATTGTCAAAATCCAAAGAATCGACTTAAAACTCTAGCGGTTCTTACATTCCTTGTTATATTCGTATTACCAATAGAAGCGTGGGATAGGTTTTGTTTTTTCCAAATGTTCTTTTATGCATGATTGAGTTGTTCGGATTTTAAATTGTCTAGTGGAGAATTTTAAGCGTGTACCAAAGTCAGTGCAATGAGTTAGTGAATGTCAATTTGCATCTTTGCTCATTACTCGGTCATATGAAATTTGTTGACCGTGGAATATATACGCATGGCTCAGTAGACATATCAGAGCACAAAAATGCACATTTTATCAACCCTTCGTCAGTTTTTGCACATGTAAACAGAATTACTAGATCCCTTTCAGAACCCGGTGTAGACATCTCATATTGCACCTCCCCTATTGCGCATGCACTCCCGTTGAAGAAAATAAAATGCAAACTTTTTAGCAGCATAATTTTCATTTTGGATTTTGCTTTCCTTTCACGTCAATTTAAAAAAACACACATTTTTATCATTTACGACCCTTCTTTTTTCTTTATCCCTCTCTTATTTCTCCTCTAAATGTTATTTATTTATTGCGTCTTGTTTTATATGTACATGGAGTAGTCATATCAAACGCTTACGAAAATAAATAAGACATGAATCGAGCTCATGGGGGAAATTAAACAGTACACTTGTATTGGTGTATCTGTTACTTTTTTGTTGACGCTCCAAAAATGTTTTCCGTCCTGATTCCGTGAGGAACCCACACGTAGGCACAACATTACCAATCCTCGGTTTACGACCTCCGTGTTAACGATAGCAGCCCCCCGTTTATAGGTCCCGTGTGAACGGCACTGGCCCCGCGACGCCCGGGCGCGAGACACGAACAGTCCAATCGAAGGAAATTAATGGTTTATGGTCATTAACTCAATATTTCTTAATGTGCCCGCTTGGAAATGGTGCGGGGGAGTGTCATTGATTTCCCTTAACTATATAAAAGCTATATAGCAAGTACAGCCGTGGCAACATTTTGATTTATTTAGGTGATTTTAAACCATCTTGGAGGCCTCCTCGTCTTTCGCCGGACCTAGCGGCGCGCGTGGTCGCGTAAATACAAGTAGGACGAATTATCCTAAATCATTTAATAGAGTGTTTGGACAATTCTTACTGGTCCAAGAAAGGGCGTACACCATGTACAGAGGCATGTTTGTATACAGGGGGTAGATATTGTTTGCCTGACTAACACCCTTTTTATAAAATAAAAAAAGAAAACAAAAAAGAAGAAGTTTAGTTTGCCCTAAAATAAGCCAATTTTGGACCCAGATTGGGCTAACTGAGGTAAGAAATTAGGTGATTTTTACCCCTAACCGTGGAAAGTAATCGACTTAATCTAATTGCAAACTTGTGAATTGTTAAATTTCAAATTAATCTAAAACTGATGTAGTTACGCACTGCTTTATGTGCCGATCGTCATGTAAAGCATGCATGTGAGCGTGGAGGTCGGCACTCATAGTTTAGAGAGGGTTTAAGTCAACCAGTAACCGTGATTTTACAAGATTTTTTTCCAAAAGTGATATCAATATAATTGTAAGATTCATTTCATTATAAACATGTGAATTGTTCATGAATAACTCAATGTTTACCTCGTGAAAAAGAGAAAATTATATTAAGATTTTATCCTCGATCGTTCGCGCGAAGTATCCGAATTCGGATATTACAAACGATAAAAGTATCCTAATTCGATTACTTTTTACTACAGTATAAAAACGTTCCGGAACGCTTTTCAATATCTCCAAAACTAGGAAGACATTTGCTTAATCAAAACACGTTATACTGTTACGACTAGCCAAACAACAATGTACAAGAGAAGTGTGAAAGCTCCAAGTGTTTTTTGTTGTTGAATTTGACAAAGTTAATAGATCACTTTAAAATCTCGACGATTGATCTTCGTTAGATGGTAACATAGTGAAGACTCAGACGTATACACGGAAAACACAATTCAAACCCGTCTATCAATTAAGAGGTAACTATTTGGACGATTTATAACCCTGCATTTATCACCATAGTGCTCGCCGGCTGGCCCACATATAAGAACCGGACTACCAAAATATCATTAATGGTATATAAGCTTTACTTGTCCGAATGTGCAACTTTGTTTGGGGACTCCAGTTACATGTTTTTGGAAAACTAACATTTGACAAACTTTCAGTGTAATTGCCCGATCGGCCCACAAAGAAAAAAAATAAGTTCTAGCTTTCCTGTACTTATGATATATTGTTTTTAATAATAGAGGAGCACAGTCATTTAGATGAGTGGTCGGACATACAAATCATAAATAAGAAATCTTAGAGACGGATATCTCGCAAAGCAAATTATGTTTGTTTGCTTGTTTGTCTATGTTTAATTTGAGTGCCAAGACTTGCAAATACAAATCACGAATCAGATCCTAGGGACTTGAAAGATAGATGAGCTTGCGTTTAAGACACGTTGGAAGAGGGCCGTACATACAAATCACCCACAAAATGCTCCGGCGAGTCCCTTCGACTGGCATCTTGTTGATTGACCCCTGGGGGGCTTTGGTCAAACCGTCTGGTCATCTGCGCGAGCCGCAGCCATATCAATCGCTAAATTTGTCGCAGCAAAGGCAATTCATGAATTAGAAATGACCCACAAATCATCATCGCCGGCGGCGGCGGCGGCGGCTATCTACACGCTACGTGTTTCAGTTTTGCTCGACAAAATACGAACGAGACTGCCTTCCATAATTAGCCGTTTTTCCTTGGCGTAGATACGGGGGTGGGGTGGGGTGGGGGGAGGGGTATGGGGTAAGAAAGTGATTACATCCCACCCCTCTTTTTCTGAGAAATCTTTTTTCATCTTTACTGCTCTCTCCCGGTGGAAAAAATCAAGTAATACAAAACTTGAGTAACATTGTATATAAACTGCTCACTAAGGAGTTTAGAAATGCGCTCTTTATTATACAGGTGGTCATTAGAGTAGGTTTGATTCCATATGAATTACATCTAACAGTGTCTAAATAAAACGCGGAATAACATTATGTTTGTATTTTCATATAAATCTTGCCCTCACCCCCCCCCCCCCCACCCCCACCAACTCGGAGTGTGTAACTAATCAGAGTTATGCCACTGTATTTTCTTAAAGGGATCTAGTAACTTTGTTGACAAGTGCAAAAAGTGATGCGTGGTGAATAATTGGTGTGATCTGATATTGTCCACAAAGTAATGTGTGAACATTTCACGTTTATTGGATGTTATTTGGCCGAGAAATGAGCGAAAATGCAAAGTTATATTCACTAACTCATTGCACTTACTTTGTACACGGCTTAAACGATCCCGTATATAGATAGTTAAACATCCGAACACTTCAATCGTAAATATCTTTTGAACGAAATGGAAATTTGAAAAGCCGAAACTTGTCCCTTGCTTTTATTGTTAATATGAATAAAACAAGGTATGAGAGAACCACTATAGAGTTCCAAGTAAGTTTTAAGGATTTGGACAATGTTACAAGTCCCTTTAATCACAGTCTGCATTCGAAACCGAGCAGGGTATTTTGTGGGTTTTTGCGATTTTGTTTTGTATTTTTGTTTGTTTCTTTACTTTTCACTAGTTGCCTTATTGCTTAAAGTGAAACCAGTAAAGTGTCTAACTCCACGAAAATTACTTGGAGCTTCCACATTTCTCTTCTACCTTATGGCTTATGGTAAGAGAAGAATAAAATAGGGTTAGATTTTTTTTTAATGCCCCTTTAGAATGACGATATCTATCATTGATAATCATTCAGCTCAAGAGCGTTAATGAACGGTCATAAACCTCATACACGTTATACAGTAATTCGTTGTAAAAGCTGACGCAAATTTTCGCTTTTTTAAACCAGGAAAGCAGTGTTCTTTTTCAATGAAACTTTCACACATCATTCGGACATATCTTACAATGATTTTGGTGTAGGATTGAAGTCTCAAAGTTAATTTTGAGCAATATCTGAGACTGACACTTCACAGGTGCACCTTTAATTTCGGAGGAGGCGGTGCTGCCGATATTTATATTTTCCCCACAAAGAATTCGCCCCCTTCGATCCTCGGACCACTCCCTTGATCCCCAGTTCCCATATACATCCGTTACCACTGCAGACACTCTCGAGAAACAAAGCGCTCAGGACATTAGCGGGATAACTACAATGTTGCCGACACAATTTTGAGATTCAAACTGACAGATCTATGTTGCGCTAAAGGTCGAACATCGCTGTCAATTGATCACAATAGTTGTTTTTTGTGTCATTTTACATGTTTCAAATCCCCCCTTTCGGCAGTTATGGGTCACCAAAAGTAAAACTGTGCCAATTCTAATTTGAATACAGTCATCGCGGGGTTGTCATTGATTATATATAAAAGAAATGGTCCATGACACTTGCTCCACTTTATTTGTTTGTTTTGTATAGACTAACGAAACATATTTACGTAGCCTAACCAAAACCAGTAACGTTATCAAGTTCAACCAATATCACGTGGAGGTCCATATTTCTCTTGGACCATGTTGTTCGTCTTATGGTAACAAAAGAATTAAATGGGTTTGTTTGTTAAAATGTCTCCCTAATTGCGGAAAATGTATGATTTAATTGAAAAAAAGCGTCCTGGAACGTTTCCGGATCGGATCTCACGATTTGAAAGCGCGCGATTTACAAATGTTGCCACACCCCGTCCACTATAGGTTCACATTTCAATGCAGAAAATATGGTATTTTTAAAGTTTAAACAAGTCGATAGATAAAAGGGAGCGACAATTGAGTATTCATGACATTTACTATGTCCTGATATTTAAAATAAAATATTAAGCAATATTACAAATATATGCATACATGTACATGATGTAGATGACACGGACAACCTTTAACAATTACCTCGACACAACAAAACATTAACAAAATAATCAAAAGATCGTTTGCATGCGAGCGTTGATAATCTTTATCACAAAAATGATACGCAAACATGCACATGTATATTATACCGGCTGTATACAAATATTCTAGGTTCGTTCTGCTATTATGTTCTTATGGTCATTTTACAATTTAGTCCTATTATTATACATGTATATAACTTAACGGCAACAAAATTATCGGATGTTATACATATATCGTTCATCATTGTCCGAACTCAATAATATCGAAACATTATTTGTGTGTTCATGTGTATGACGCGTTATGGATGGAACGATGGAACAGAAAAATACTTTGTGATCTTTGTTGGTCTCATGTATACATCACTGTTGCAACTTTTTGTCATTATTGCGAACTGGCGACAAACGCGTGACATAATAAAACAAAAGCATTTGTCTTTCATCTCGCTTCGAATGCCGCCATATAACTTTTATCATTACCCCAAAATATGACATTTCGTGTCGCCGATTCCACTTCTCAAACCGAATAATCAAATCCAAATGGATGCAGCCTTTAATAAAACTAGAATAGATTGAAATGGGGGAGATCTTTATTCCGGATCCGTTTGTTGTGATGCCGACGAACAATATTTTACGACGCGTTTTGTCCGTCTCGGGCGCATGGCGGTGCCGCGTCGTCGCCATGTCATCTATTATTTAACTTGTAATATTTCCCCGTTAATGAGGCGGCATTAATTTCGAAGTCCTGTCTCGTTCGAGTCTCATCCTTAAGTATAAAGTAGATAGGTTTCACTTTTCTATTCGGACGTACGTACGGCGGCGTCAGACTCTCACAAAATCTTGACGAGCTCTTAATCACTTTTCAGTTCTTATTTCCCCTTTTGTTTCCGGCTTTTGACCGGGACTGATCTCCGATGCTCTGCCACACTTTAACCCACTCTCTCCCAGTTAGACGTAATGCATGGCGAATCGTGTTCTACTGGGATTCATTAATGAAGTGTCTTAATAGTATAGTTACTCTATGAGGCGGACATTAAATACAATTGGTATATCTAGTTAATAATGGGTTTAACAGGACAATCAATGACAAAATGACATCATCATAAGTTCATTATATGAAGCTATTTATACATGTATTCGGTCATATATTGGTATAGACCCACTGGCGTACTGGTGGGGGGGGGGGGGGGGGGCTCTTGCCCCCACATCAAATTTCAATCATGGCTTATATCTGATTCGATATCAGTGATTGAAAAAAAAGGATTTCTTTAGACAAGATAACTCAGATTTTACTTCATGTCTAGTCAAATTTCTGGTATGCACCAAATTGCATAATTTCAAGTATAAAACATTGCAAAAGCATTGAACGGGCGGACACCTAGCATCACACCCTCCCATCACCCTTCCCCATCTCGGTCGCTTCGCTCCCTCGGGAATCGGTCTTGTCTACGTCTGGAATACTTTGATCATGTTGTTGCATCATGAATAATGTGGGATTTGATGCACTGTTTGAACTGTTTATGTCTCTTTCTAAATATTATTTGTTTAGGTGCATATTTTGTTTTTCTTCATGAAACAAACATAACCTCTTTTTCTGGTCGGTAGAATCATGACGCACTTAACCACATTATAGTACATGTCGTCGAGTCAGAATTTCCAGATTGCACAGTTCCAATGCCAAAAAATGCAAAAGCTCCCTACCGTGGGAGGGGGAACACCCCCACCCCCCCCCCCCCTCCCACACTCTCCCCCCGCTTAGTCGCTTCGCTCCCTCGCAAAGTCCCAGACTGTATATACTGTATAGATTTACTAACGCGATTATTAATGAAAGTATACAAAGATAAACTTGTTTTATTATAAATAAGCTGTCTTAGTTAATAGCCAGTGTATTTTTAACATTTAACAGTTTGACATTTAGCACATTTTAATTGTCCATTACAAACAATTATTCAACCTTCAAGTATTTGTCAAGTAAACTAAATTTCTAAATATCAAAATGGTGATTGTGATTATTGCGACAAATGCTTGTGTTCGTTTATATGACGATGATGATGATGATGATGATGACGATGATGATGAAGATGATGATGGTGGTGGTCATGGTGGTGGTGGTGATGATGGTGATGATGGTGATGATGTAGGTAATAATGCTGCTGCTGCTGTGTTGCTGATGATGACGACGACGATGATGATGTTAATGAAGATGATGATGATGATGATGATGATGATGATGATGATGATGATGATGATGATGATGATGATGATGATGATGATGATGATGATGATGATGGTTGTGATTACGGTGATGCAGCTGATGTTGCTTCTGCTGCTGTTTTGCTTGATGGTGCTGGTGCTGCTGCTGCTATTGCTGTTGCTGTTTTGGTTGGTGATGATAATAATGATGATGCTGCTGCTGCTACTACTGCTGCTACTGCTGCTGCTACTGCTGCTGCTACTGCTGCTGCTGCTGAAGATGATGACAACGACGACTATAATGATGATAATGAAGATGATGATGACGAAGGTGATTCCGGTGATGCTGCTGCTACTGCTACTGCTGATGCGGCTGCTGCTGAAGATTATGATGATGGAGATGAATAATCATGATAAATGTTTCGCTAGTCCGACCAAGAGCAGAATGATCACCCCGTCTCCCAACAAATGAGAGTTTATCTCCACGGAGGAAATTGATAAACTTTAGAGATGAGCCAAGATGTCGATGTTCCAGTCGAAAGTATTTGCGACAATTATCATGTCGAGGAGCTCGAGTCACCATTCCACACTTTGGTCATTTATCTATCCCAAACTGTATTTATATTATGTTTACCAAATGATTAAATGGCATACTCATGTAAAGTGTCAATCCACAAGTGGGACATGAAGTAGAGAGGCAGTTATGCCCCGTTCATGCCATAAAAGGGAGGGAGGTGTTGCAAATATCGAATTGGTGTTGGTATTATATATGTACTTTCAATACCTCACCCCCTCCCATCCCTTCGTGTGTGTGTGTGTGTGGGGGGGGGGGGGGGGGGGGGGGGGGAGAGAGGGGGGTAGGAATAAAGCAAGGGGCAATGAACACCCTTAAACAACTTCTCTGACCAACGTATACACGTTATAGGCAGAAATTAACAGGCAGAAATTAACATTGCCCACATTTTAGCTCACATGATTTTTTTTTTCTCAAAGCTTGTTTTAACTCCGAATTAAAATGTAGATTTACTTATTTACTTAACTTATTTCAGCAACTTTTCATCATGCGATGAAAACAACAATTTTCAAAGACTTATTGTGATCCATGCTCAGCTCAGTTTTGTGAAATAACTAAATATTACCAGACTCGATCTTTATTCTTACACTTGACACGCAACATGTTTTTCATCAAATAATATTATCGAGTCCTATTCATGGAAATTCTGAAATAATGATCTATATTAAAGATTTTATCGTTATATGTTAACACGTTGCATCCTTCGGACAATAATTACCATTCATTTTTGTCACAAGTTCTATGCCAGGTTCCGGAGGCATCGGGTTACAAGCCTTAAGCCTAGAAGAAAAGCCGGATTTGGTCTTAAGTGAGAGGTTGACTGGCGGCGCCGCGGTAAGGTAGTGTAATGAGCAGTCTGCGACGAGGCGCCACGCCGTGGCGTCCCCACCACTCCATCGCGCGTCATCGTCTGGTAGTACTAGTCAGGTGGGAATCAAACGGCGGGCTACGCAATCGTCATCTCATGATTATTTCATATCTTAATGCTGTTGTTTTCTTCTTCATAATTATGTTCGATTCGATATGGAATGGTTTGTGTCTAACTACATTATTATGGTGTGTGTGTGTGTGTGCGTGTGTACTAGTTCATGCGGCTGTGTGGTATGTGTGTGTGTGTGTGTGTGTGTGTGTGTGTGTGTTAATTGTGACATCTATTTGTGGTGTTATACGTGTAAGTTGGAATTTGCATAAAGAAGAATACAATTATGAGAAATAAGAAAAGACAAAACAAAGGTCCGAGTTTAAACGAAAGTTTAAAGATAAATTGTATGTTCATGTCTTGTTTGACATCAAATTTATCCATTCTCTGTTAGCTATATATTTTATTTAAATAAAGCACGTATACAAGCTGAATTTCACACTTGTATTTGGAATAATTATAATGTCTGTTTCCTATAATATTATAATAATGATAATGATTCCTTTGCGGCACGTTTTTCCTTTTTTTTGCAGGCGTGAGGAGGTGAATGACATCTCGGCAATCTCGTAACCATATCCACCATTGCAACGGACCGCGTTTTAAAGGCATGGTTTGCTGTGGTTTAAAGGCGGGGGGCAGCAAAAGTAATATTTCACGAGTTACGAAGGGGAGAACTTCGAACGTAGATTGATTTCAAATATTCTGCATGAGTAGCTCTTATATTTAAAAAAAAGAGGAGAAACCTATACGAAAACGGGTTTATGATATAATTTGTGAAAAAGAAGTATATTATTGAATGACAAAAAGAGAAATTGGTTTTGAAACGATTCAAACGTCACAAAATATCAAATGAACGGTCAGAATAATTCAACATTGGCCCACGTAAACATAATTATGCAAGTAATATTTATCAACTATAGGTTACCGTCGAATTTCATAAATTGTTCAACTTCTTTGGTACAATGTGTTCAAATATGATATTTTCAATGTCACGGTCAACGAAGAGAATTGTGGGTAATTGGAGCAAAAAATACAACAAGTCATACGCCTTTCAAATCTAAAATGCGTGGCCTTTCAAAATGACACGTTCTGTTAAACTCAATTTGGGTGACCCTTTAACGGCCGTTATAATCTGAGGCCGGGCACACCGATAAAAGATGACATCATAAGGTTGACGATGCGATGATCTACCGTCGATCGACCCCGCGCGCTGATAATAATACTCTAACTTTCCTCATCCCGCCAGTCACCGGGCGGTCTCCACTTTCACGATGACGAGTGCTTCCAGGGTATTAATTGAACTTATTCTCTTTCCCGCTTTCACTTCACTCTGGGTGTTTTTTTTTCTCCCGCCAAATGCTGTTCTATGAATAGAAAGAGGGTTTCCCCTGACTCGGTGATGTTGTATACTTTATTTTGGTGGCGTAGCTTATTTGGGGACTGGGGAACACCGCCTAGAAATGTTCGCCTTTCTACTCAATGCCTCTACCCTCATTCTTTGTTGGGAGATATATACCGGTATACGAATAAATGAATTGATAAATACAACAATTTGTAAACTATTCTATGAATAAGAAATTAACAGAACTAATAAATCGACCAATTAATCTAATAAGTAATCAATCAATTACAAGTAAAATTCACGAATCCACTTGATTGAGCTTATTCCTGAAAACTATAGTTAACATGATAACGTATAACTACCAACCAACCAACCAACCAACCAACCAACCAACCAACCAACCAACCAACCAACCAACCAACCAACCAACCAATCAACCAACCAACCAACCAACCAACCAACCAACCAACCAACCAACCAACCAACCAACCAACCAACCAACCAACCAACCAACCAACCAACCAACCAAAAACCAACCAACCAACCAACCGATCAAATCAACTTCGGAGGCGCAGTTTGTCTCTTTATTACACCCCCAAACCCATCATCCGCGCCCCCTCCATCTTACTTTAACCTAGCTACCCCGTTCACCGTCTCTCCCTCCATCCCTCCTCTTTTCTATTAATAGAAAGAGGGGCTTCCCTCGATCCATCGCGGTGTCGTCTCCCATCTACTCACGGGTCAACCTGGTTACCATGAGTCATTATGAGAAAGATGCCATCAGATACAGATCTCCCGACCGTGTGGCTCTTGCGTAAATTATCGTGTCTCCATGCACGCTAAACATGCTCAAGCTGGGATACGATGACGTGATAAGTGTTCGGCGATGCAGGAAGAGATGGTTTTAAGAGATGAAATTAAAGTGCCAATGACAGGTAATCACCCCTTCTCCTCCCCCTCCCACCCTTAAAGAGAGAAATATTGCCACCCCCCCCCCCTCCCAATGGATAAAGAGAAACACGACACAATAGTTTCAAAATCATCTTGACTCCACGCTCAAACAGTGACATGATGATGATGGTACGATCAGTGATCAGTGATGCAGATTCAGATGAGTAATGTTATGTCATGAGATGAAGGGAAATGTAAAGGAATCGCCGCGACTGCACCCCTCCTCCCCCTAACGAGGGAAATACTCTCTCCTCCACCCCCCCCCCCCCAAAAAAAATGGATAAAGAGAAACATTACACAATATCATATATCATCTCTACGCTTAAAGGGGTAGTTCAGTTTTGGTATAGAGGGCGCTGCACGAAATAAATTTTTTTGTGAGATAATGACAAACTGAGTGTAAAATCTGAAAGAGCATACAATTTTAATGGCATAATAATGGCATAATATCCGATCGGAATAAATCTGGGGCCCAGATTTATTCGATGATTTAAAAAAAGTAAATAAAAAATGATTACACTTTTTCACAAAATTTTCAAAAGAGGTTTTTAAATAGTTGTTGATGATCTCTCTATATAATCATTATTTCAACAAAACATGACATGCATAATTTTGTATGAAAAATGGTAGTAACCAATGCTTTTTTAGAGAGCGCCCCCTTGTATTTTAATGGCTCTTTTTGAATGATAACAGGCTTTTTACTTAGTCGTTTGTAATTTTCTATACCTTTCGAGCATGGTGGAGTTATAACTATTAGTTTGTAATGTTATTGTGCAGGTTTTGGTTACTATAAGGCTCAGCCTTACCAAAACTGTACTACCCCTTTAAGCAGGAGCATAATATAAGTGTTCGGCGATGCAAATACAGTCGGTTTTTTTTTCAAAAGGGGCTACAGATGATCGAGTAATTATTTTATAAGGACATGTATACAAATTACTTGAAATAATGACACAACAGGTTATTCCTTGACCTAGAAAAATAATAATGAACATGGTGAATATTACGCTAATAAATCTACTACTAATAGTGAATTTGAAAGAAACTACACGAAAAATGTATCAATAGTACTGCTACGTATACACTCTCTATATTCGTATGACCAATTCTTGCTCAAAGTTCAGACAAAATACTACATTGTTACCCGCTGTTTCTGTTTTTTAGGTTTATTGGCTCGAAATTGGGCCAAACAGCATGCTTTTACAAGGACATGTTATTTGTGCCATTGTTGAAGTTCGAGAATCAACATTAAAAACGAGCACTTAAATCTAGAACTCGTCAACTCGGATATTTAAGTAACCTAAATGCACGTTCAATGTTTATGGCAATCGTTCGATGTATTTATAAATTTATATAGGCTGACGTTTTTTTGATGGTTGTTGTCCTTGCTTCTATTCAAGTCACTATAATATGAAGAATATTGGCAGGTACAATAAAAAAAAATATAGCACATTAACCGGCATTTAACCTATTTGTAAAATGTAAGAAATAACACAACATTTTATTTAGTATTTATTGAGCAATAATAATCTTGTTATGAGCTCTACTTTAGAACCTTGACACTCGTTCATAATATTGTCAATCAAAATATTATTCTAGCAAGGTCATCTTATCATCAAAAGTGGATATTGTCTTGCATATAATATTCTAAGTCACGTGGAGAATGTGTTCATTGTGCACTCCTTATAGTTTCGTCGTTTTTTGCTGATTCTAACAAATGATTCAGTGGCGTAGCGTCGTCGTACTGATTGGGGGCATGCGAATTATTGGGGACACACCTTATATACAACATGTCCCAAAATTAATTACAACGGGACTTTCTGCAACGATAACTTTAAAGATAGTAAATCAATCAGAATGATATTTCAGAGTATGAAACTATAACTTATTAGTACCTACATCTTGCAGAAAACCCTATTTGATTTGCTTCAGTGGTCATGGAGAATGAGGATCTTTTGTCAATCATGTCAGATGTCCCTTCCCTCCAGGTTTTGTAATGTAAGGAGACGTGTTGTCCATTGTGTTCACGCGTTATGAACGAAAATGGACACATGACATGATTGACAAAAGATCATCGTTCTCCATGACCACTGAAGCAAATCGAATAGGGTTTTCTGCAAAATGTAGGTAATAAGGTATAGTTTCATACCCTGAAATATCATTCTGATTGATTTACTATCTTTAAAGTTAGCGTTGCAGAAAGTCCCGTTGTAATTAATTTTTGGGACATGTTGTATATTCTAAAGTTAAAGTCCTTCCCGTGCCAATGTTGGCACATAAGGCGGCGCCTATCTCCGATTCATTAGCCATAGGCCAACATGTCTACCAATTGTAGCGAAAGCTACAGAAGGGGGTCAGTCCCTCTGGTAATTCGTGTGATTAACTTTCCCTTCTCCATTCTATAAATGCCCAGCGTCTAGCTAAAAGGCAGAAGGTACCATTTTTAAAGGCTTTGGTATGATCCGGTCTGGGTTCGAACCCGGGACCTCCCGTGCATGAGGCGGACACTCTAACCACTAAGCCACCATGCTCGGTTTTCCTTATACATATATATTTTGTTGTTGTTTATGTTCTCACTGGGTGTTCTCATCATGGTTTGTATTGTTTTTGTCAATTTATTGTGGAGGGGGGCAAGTACTGCCCCCCTTCCCGGAGCTACGTCACTAGGTTAATTATATTTCTTACGAATACACATTATGTTCGAGTGATCCATTAACTTCATACAATTTGTTCTCGAAAAGTGACACCATGGGCGTCGATACTTACGTAATACCTATTCATCAGGGGGGATGAATGAATAGATCATCCCCCCTGATGAATGGGTATCAATGACAGATCGACGCCCATGAGTGACACAATGTATTTGAGACTTCTTCTGAGCAGCCCCCCCCCCCCCCACCCCACCCGTTCCTTTTTTTGCAACAAATTCAATGCATAAGTGCGTTGCCAGGAATACTTCGAAGGGTGTGGTATATGTATACGTTTCGAACTTGTATTCTCCGAAACAGTGGGCCGTATGCATAAAAACAAGCAATTGCTTGTGCTAGCCTTTTGCTTGAATCGGTATGCATAAAAACAAGCAATTGCTTGCAAGCAAAAGCTTTTGCTTACAAGCACAAGCAATTGCTTACTGCTCGTAAGCAATTGCTTACCAAACAAGCAATTGCTTAAAACCGTATGCATAAAACGAACCTTTTACTTGTCTTGATAAGCAATTGCTTGCGTTTTTTCAAGCACATCCAGACCAGCTTGAGCTCTTGCTTACTCAGGGCATTCGCGTTTAAGGATCAAATTTTCGTACCGTTTCAGGATGATTTCAAGCTCCATATTCCAGAGGTTATGTTGTGATCAAATTCCTGTTATTTTAGACTTTTTACGGCAATTTTTGTCCATCGATCTGCACAGAAACCCCCCTGATGCTCCGCGCTGTTTCCCCCCTATATGCGTAATAAAAAATACTGCTGCCAGGTCGGGCACGAAGCGTTGTTGCCCTGCAGTGCGATGTTCGCACAACCGTAACGATCCTTTGTCCAACACGTAAGCAATTGCTTAGGCAGTGCAAGCAAAAGGTTTGAGCACAAGCAAAGGCTTGTGCATACGAATTTAAGCAATTGCTTGAACTTGATCTTTTGCTTGACAAGCTCTTGCTTGTGCTTAAAGCATTTGCTTATAAGCAATTGCTTGTTTTTATGCATACGGCCCAGTGACTCGTGCGATGATTTAAAAAAAACGAATTGGGAGCACAACCAAGTATATAAATGGATCTATAAAGTAACATTGTCCAAATCCACAAATCTTACTTAGAACTGTAGTGGTTCTCTCATACATTGTTGTATTCGTATTATCAATATAAGCATGTGGGACATGTTTTAGGTTTTTTTTCTTCGAATTTCTCTTTCTTTAAAAAGATTTTCACGATTTAAGTTTTCGGATGTTTAATCATCCAATGGAAAGTTATAACTGTGTACAAAGTCAGTGCAATGAGTTAGCGAATATCACTTTGCATTTCGATCATTATTTGGCCATAATTATTATATCCAGTTAAAGGGATAGTTGAGTTCTGGTAACGAGAGTACAGTTTTGGTCAAACTGAATTTTAGTAACCAAAACCTGCACCATTACATTACAAACTAATAGGTATAACTCCACCATGCTCAAAAGGAATAAAACATTAGAAATGACTAAGTAAAAAGCCTGTTATCATTCAAAAAGTGCCGTTAAAACTCAAGAGGGCGCTCTGTATACACTCATCGGTTTTAACCATTTAAAATAAAAAATATTGTGCATGTGATGTTTTGTTGAAATAGTGATTAGATAGAGAGATAATCAACAACTATTTAAAAACCTCTTTTGTAAATTGTTGAAAAGAGGAAGCATTAACAAAAACAATTTAACGCCTGGTTCAAAATTATCGAATAAATGTGGGGCCCCACATTTATTACAAATAGTTATGTTTATGGATATTTCAGCCATTTCGATCAAATAAAGTTTATTCTGTCATTAAAATTGTATGCTCCTTCGAATTTGACACTCAGTTTTTCATTATCTCACAACAAATTTATTTTGTGTAGCGCCCTCTATACCAAAACTCAACTATCCATTTAATGTGAGATTTGCACACTTTACTCAGTGGACATATCAGATCACAACAAAATACATTGTATCAACCATTCATCACGTTTTGCACATGTTAACAAAGTTACTAGAACCCTTTAAAGGTACTTGGTAACATTGTTAGTTGACAAAGTGCATAAATAGTAGTCATACGTGTTTCGATGTCTTATTGTCTGGTGATTCATGATGTTTGGCTAAAATCGATTCACCAGAACTAAATACTATCTTTAAGAAGAAAAAGATGTGTTATGGATCGAGCCCTGTTGATGAAGGAACAATGATGTTTCGTATGAAAGCGTCAGACGAGATCGGTGAGAATTGTTATCAACATTTGGGTACATCATCTACTTTAACGTGTTTAGACTGAGATAACACGCTATCTTTGTGGCTTTGAGAGTGATCATGACATCAAAATAATCATTTTCCTGCAAGATCTATCAAAATGCTGGATCTTCTACGTGTTAGCAATGTTTACCTCATTGCGCGGGCGCCCCTTAGTCTTCGCTTCCAGACATGATTAAGTGCGTCTCACATCCACAGACGCTAAAGGTACATAGGTGGTTACTTCGTTGACATGTGCAAAACATTAGCTGGATAGTCATATTAAAAAAATAAATTGATTTCGATTGGCATCGCTTACAACACAGTCTGTGAAAGTTTCATAGCAAACGGATTGGTTTTAGATATGGGAAAACTGATGGATGAAAATAATAAACAAAAGAACACGCGGTTCAGAGGATTGCGTAACACAAAATCTTAAACAAAATTAATATCATTATGCAATTATCTCCAACATGTTTGCAATATGCCCAGCCATACAACATACATGCACGTACGATTACTATTTCATATAAAACAACATTGCCATTTGTCCCTGGCAATGTTTGTAAATGGTTATAATTTGATATATATATATATATATATATTGTAGGAAACGAAATCGGATTGAAATTGGAACATGTAACAATTGTTACTAAGTGCCTTTAAAGAATGTACTACGTACGTGCGTGCTTTTCCTACTTGGGTGATCACATCCCAAAACATTAGTACACTTCAACCGAAAGTCTGGTGTATTGATATATAAAGTTCTGCAATATAAAATCATCATGGGTGTACGGGGGCATTTTTGTAATTTTATTGCTGTTGGCTGAGGTTATCGCCCGAATAAAGGGTCTTTAACACTAAGGCACTTACTTAAAGCTGCCCGAAAATGATTTTGTCCGAAAGTGAAATGATTGTGCCTGCTTTTTTTTGTTGCCCGAATATTACCGAATGGATCTTAAAACATCTTAAAACATCTCAGGGAGGGAGCACCCAGCCCCCCCCCCCCCCCCCACCTCCACCTCCACCACCACCACCACCACCACCACCACCACCACCACGTACGCCTAGCTATTATGGACATAGCTATATGGCCAGTTAAGGCATAATATTAAACAATTCTTAAGAAGGGGAGGGGGGGTATGCAACCCTCTTGTCACCACCCCCAACCCAGCTACTTCAAAGAGTAAGTGACAGTCGTGCAGTTTGTCACTTTATATTTACTTCACTATAATAATGGAAGCACGATATACAAACAAACATTGTGCAAACAAGCCTCGTATATAATGGCGTAGCTACTGGGGGGGGGGGGGGGGGGCACTGGAGGCCTGTGCCCCCGCTCGTCATGACAATGTTGTTGTAAACACAATGCTTGTGGAACATCTGTGATAAATACAGAACATTAGAAATACATAAGAAGTGCCCCCAATAATGTGTGTGACCCCCCCCCCCCTCTTTAATCAGTCTGACCCCTCTACGCCGCTGCTCGTACAGCTTGGTGCCATGTATCTTCCAGTGATTGTCCTGATCGTCACATACATTCTACAAGACAGGCAACACATGGCATTGACATTACAGTGTCTGCGAAAAACTTAAAGGGAATGTGCTGTTTTTGTTCTGTTGTTTTGAAACGCGCTTCAGAAAAAGGAAAATGTCAGTGCGCGAGGTATGACAGGGTGACCTATACGGTTCTATACAACAAAATGAAAGATGAATTCAATTTAGATCAAGTGTACATGAAGCTTCTTTGAACAAGAAAATTGGTTTAAAAAAAAAAACAATAGTTATATACATAGATAGCCCATCAAATGTTGCTAGTGATACCCTTTAATGAATGGTAATTGTGTATTACTCTAAATAATACATTTATCATACTTTTAGTCTCAGAATATATATATTTTTAATAAATGTAATGGTTATTGAGGAAGGATTAAATCAAAATGTAACACTAATGCAATACATTGTTCCTTTAATACGGTGTACATGGTGTAGCTGCATTTAATTAATGCTTGTTGACGCTATTTTTCATGTGCAGTGAATATCAAAATCAAATTTGGGCTCGTACAATTATGTTCACACTGTGTTTTATTTTACTAAGTCTTGTAATTAACCATAATAATGATGTTCACCGGGGGGGGGGGGGGGGGGGGGGGTTCAATAGGAGATGAACATCATATTGAATTTCTTGTATTTATTTAAGAACCTTGCAATTTAAAGTCTTAGCACAATTACAAGAAGATATTTTGCTATAATATTCGCCAAGTGTACGTGTTGTTTGTGTATTACTTACATTGCTTGAATTCAAAGACATAAAATACTTTCATTTGAAGTAATAACGATTGTATGTTTAGCATCTGTTAAAGGGATGTCTGTAAAGTGTCTAACTCCACGAACATTACTTGGAGCTTCCTCGTTTCTCTTCTACCGTGTTGTTTAGCTTATGGTAAGAGAAGAATAAAATAGGGTTAGATTTTTTCAAATGCCCCTTTAGTATGACGATATCTAACATTAAGCTCAAGAGCGTTAATGAACGGTCATAAACCTCATAAACGTCATACAGTAATTCGTTGTAAAAGCTGACGCATATTTTCGCTTTTTTAACCAGGAAAGCAGTGTTCTTTTTCAATGAAACTTTCACACATCATTCGGACATATCTTACAATGATTTTGGTACAGGATTGAAGTCTCAAAATTTTGGGCAATATCTGACACTTTACAGGTGCACCTTTACTTGTCTCATCCGCATGCCTACGATGACATGGTGATTCCTTTATTAACTCTATGGAAATTGCAAAATCTAGTATTTATTAAAAGCAGTCGCGTCATTTCTGATCCGTTTTAAACAAACGAATAATTTATTTCAATCATTTATGTTCATATACAATGATGTTGTACATAATGTTGTGGGTTTGTATTTTTGTTTTGCGCGGGCTTGCAGAAGAACTGCCATTGGCTGAATGAATATTTACAGTGAATACCAAAAAATCAACAACAACAACAACAAATATATAAATAATTGTTTCCTATGTGCTATTCTTTGATAAACTGATACTTTGATAATTACAAAAGTCTAAATACCCGGATGCTGCAACGTAACGTAACATGCGGGTATCAAGGAAAAGGGGAATTATCATAAAACAATACATCACGAGAGACTGTTGTCTAGTTACCATGGTAACCGCGTTGAATCAAACGTTATCTTAAAATGATAGAATTTTTTTTATTTATTTTATTTTAATGGGTTCACATCTACAGTGGATGCGGACATGCATAAGCCTATGTTTCCCTCAGTACTGAGTTGTTTAAACATGCCGTATATATTTATTACATGATTATACGCCCTTGACACTGAGATGGTTAAAGCGACTATATAACTCTTCCGTGTGCCATGACTTTCCCAGCTAGCCACCTGACGTCGGGCCGATGTCGGAATTTGGTTGCCGGATGTCGGCATATCGCCGTTGGCTCGAGGTTAAAATGTCCGCAAGCCCAACATCGTCACGACGTCATTTTTGTGATATATTGGCATAACGTCATTTTCCGACAATGGCCCAACATCATCTCATGACATGATGTTGGGCCATTGTCGGAAAATGACGTTATGCCAATATATCACAAAAATGACGTCGTGACGATGTTGGGCTGGCGGACATTTTAACCTCGAGCCAACGGCGATATGCCGACATCCGGCAACCAAATTCCGACATCGGCCCGACGTCAGGTGGCTAGCTGGGTTGGTGAGAAGTGTGAAAGCCTCGCTGTATGCGATTGTACTATCACTTGTGGAGTGTAATAGTAAATTATCATAATCGCTCTAATGCTGGAAGTTGGCGACAAGATTTTTGAACAAATCTGATGTTTTGGTCTGCTTTGCTGATTTTACATCTCATCCACGCCTAGTCACGATATAAATATGTCCCTGTTCTCAAAGGTAAATTAAGCTCAAGTATTCACGCCTCAATGTACGCTATTTTACTTTCACTATAATAGTGATGGGAATAATTACATAATGACTCGACTAATATTTGCACGATCATGGCTTTCAAATTCATTTATTGTCTCGTTATTCATCACCGCTTCCACATCAATCCCCACGCCGTGTGTGTGTTCATTCATTTAAGGAGCCTAGTCACGATATAACCATGATCACACAGATTAATTGTAGACTCAGTAGAAATATCGTCGTTCGTGTGACGTGTGAACAGCTCACTGTTTGTTAGATATTTTAATTTCACTAGCGGATGGGAGCATGAACATAATGACTCGACTAATGTTGCAAGTTAACAGCTTTCAAATCAATTTTGATGTCTCGTTCTTTGTATAAACCACTTTCACATCTACCCCACGCCTTGTGCGTGTGTGTTCAGTCACGGAGCCGAGGCACGATATCATTATGGCCCTGTTTACAAAGGTAAATTAAGCTCAGTAGAAAGCTCTTCGTGTGCGTAAACTGTGAAAGCCTCATGGCATGCTATTTGAGTGTGCATGGGAACATAAATAAATCAAATGTTGCAGTTTCATTCCATGCGTTTCCAAAAACACCTTTTCACAGATGAAGACAGACGGTTATTGTTGATTTACATTGATTTAAAAAAGTAATTTGCAACTTCTTGAAGACTCAGTTTGTTTATCAGTTCTGTTGTTCAATGTTTTTCAACATGTTTTCCAATAATAGTAAATATATAATCCATTGCGGATATAGTATCGGAAATAATATCGCTAATGATATTCGTTTGTCTCGCAATGTCAAACTAGGAATCTAAACGATCATGACGTTGGGGGCCGGTTGGTCGGGGTAGTGTCGTGGCGACGTATCGTACGCTGTTTCGTTAGGCGGGCCGATCCAGTGTCCCGTTGATTGGTTGTTTGCCCGTGTGCACCGGCCAATTGGCGTGTTCCGTTGTTGACCTATCAGGAACGCAATCGCTCATGCGAGATTGTGATGTTGGGAGCCACGGTAGAGCATAAAAGCCGAGTGTCTACATTCGATATTATCATTTGACAAAGTATTGCAGTAGCATACGAAACGTCATGATCGTTTAGATTCCTAGTTTGACATTGCGAGACAAACGAATATCATTAGCGATATTATTTCCGATGTTTTCCAATGTTACCACCTATACAGACCTATACGGCATAACGGTCGATCAATATCATAACAGCCACAACAAAACGTTTGTCTTCATGTAGAATAAATAATGCGCTCTATTTATTTCATTTAATATCTTCGCGATATAGATTGAAAAATATTCTGATTCGGAAACTATGGAAATACATAATATCATTCACCGTTCCCGTTTGTTTCCCAAGTCAGGCCTATACGTTGCAAACCTCGCTATTACAAGATACTCTTGCGGTAGAAAATCACTTGCGCTTTCTTATAAAGCTTTTAATTTTTTTACCAACATGCGTTGATATTTTCCCTCCCAGAAAGAGCTTCGAGAAGATAAGTATCGTAGTTTATGAACATGGTCATAACGCACGGTATAAAGACGCACGCAGACTTTCCGTCTCGCGCTCAAGTACTCTCGCTTGGTTTTCTGGAGTCGTCGGGGTTCGATAAAAAAATGTAAAAAATCCCCGATGTTTATTCACTCTCGCAGATCAGAAAAAAATGACAAGAATACTAAGTATTTATCACTTTTGACTCCAACTGTCAAACTCCTTTTTCTTTGTGTGTTCGCTCCTCAGATTTGTGGTCCTGTTAAAACAATTTTAAGTGACGCATTAGGAGAAATTGTAGGTAATCGTTTAGTATTTTAAAGGTATATTTCGGACTCGTTAATCAGACGCGCTGTGCCATCTTGCGGACGCGTTGCGCGCGGTGTGCACACACTAGCCCATAGATACGAATGCGCGGACATGTTTAACCGCCCTCTATGACACCACGCATTTATATGGAGCTGTTTATAGGTTCGTGATTTCCAGATGTACCAGATTCCAGGGGGAAAAACTTCCTTGCCTTATAATTATAGTAAATACAAATGTTAAGCCAAACTGATCGTGGATAAATCACTGATCTCTGTGAAAGTGAAACAAATGGAACTAATATTAAGATATAGATAATGTTTTGTAAAACGTCTTGTACATGCACCGCAGTCACTTCATGGCCGATTGTCCGCGATGACGTCACAGTCCATTCAGTCCATCGGTCAAACGCTTTAATTTCTTTGCTAATTTTTGTCAATTAAACCTCTCATTCTGATCTGCCTTATGCTTCTTAGACTTACATGGTCTATACTTCCACCCTAAAGTCAATGTCCCTTATCTAATTTGGTCGATGAATTGCGGTATTTTCAATTCTGCATCGAAAGCAATTAAAGAATAAAGTTGTTAGTTGAAGTGGCATCTTCCGTGAGGGTTCTTGTTTTGTGAACTCGGCCCTCGCCACTATAAATAGTTTCGATATCATCAATATGACGCCGATATCAAACTCAATTAGGATTGATGCGTCGCGATTGGATCGATTGGCGAAACTATCGCGCGCGATCACGATACATTGCGCCGCGCCCGCTCGCTCGAGAAAGATATGACCCATAGGTCGCTGACATTCCCCGCCAAATCACGCCTGGTATGTGGGCGGGGTTAAAGCCCCATTGCATTTTTTTTCTCGGAAGAGGCGCCAAAATAATTGTTCATGTTTGCTTTTATTAAACTCTCAAGTGAACATACGGTACGTATAAAACAGCATTCTTTGTATATGCAACGTCAATATTTAAAAAATCCGAAATATGATTGAATCATGGACATAGTAGTTTTTATTTTTATTAAAATATATTTATTGCTATTTCATCTGCGGACTATACACTGATTGTAATCGTGGGATGGTGCTCTAGTAATGATTTGTTTTTCTCCATCATGGCCATGTAATAATCCATGTAATTTGATGTGTTTGGTGTGGTTGCGGAATGGTGCTGTTGTTGTTGCTGTTGCTGGTGTTGTTGTTGTTGTTGGAAATGTGTATTGTTTTGTTATACTTGAAGGGTTGTCTAGGACAGCTGTATAATTCTTTAAATTTCTCAAACCGTCACGTGCGTGTATTGGCTTTAACCCTATAGGTATCTTGAATACATAATGGTGCGAATCAGACTCACACAACAAGTGTAATCCACAACAAACAATTCAATAAATGATGAGTTGCTACCAGTCTAATGTTTTTTAAACTACCAGGGCCAGATGGATTAGCGATCATCTTTCGGTAATTTTCACTCGGATCCATGCTAGTCTGCATTACCGGGTTCAGGAACCTTGTACATCCGGGACATTTTTGTTGTTGCTGACGTTATAGGTTTTTGTTGTTAATTGTTGTTGCTGTTGCTGCTGCTGTTGTTGTTGTTGTTGTTGTTGTTGTTGTTGTTGCTGTTGTTAATTTATATCAGTGTTTTTGTTCATGTTGTTTGATGTTTATATTGGACTGGTCTTCTTTTCTTAAATGTAGGGTATACAATATTTACGTTGTCCTATTAATCGGAGTAGAGTGATCATGATCCAATAGGGTAGGATGACCCAATTAAGAGGTGAATATTTCCTGAAGAAATATAAGAGATGTTTGGTCTCATACCAATTTATTTAGCACCCCTCTAAATATTACGTTATTAATGCAGAGACCATTACAAACAAATGTTTTCATCACATGCATCAGTAGGCCTATACCGCCATTGCTACCACCAACATCATCGCGAATAAAATCAGCATTCCTAAGTATATCACTATACCACATCCAAAATCCATTACCTTCACCATATTCAACCTTCTCATCACCATCGTAGTCGTCTTTGTCATCATCGTCATCATCCTCACCATCCTCATCCTCATCACCATCATCATCACCATCATCATCATCATCATCATCCTTCTTACCATCGTCATCATCACCATCATCACAATCACCATCATCATCATCACCATCATCATCGTCATCATCATCATCAACATTACCCATGATCATAACCGTCACCACCACCATCATCATCGTCTTCATCATCATCCCATCATCATCGCCATCATCATCATCATCAATAATAAAGTCTCAGCATGCATGCAAGCTGGATGTTTATGAAAGAGTCATTCCTCGGTCGCATCATGGGTGTGACCAAGGCGGTTAAAAAACTTTCTTATACCTCCTTGGTGTGACAAGACTTGACAGTCGGAGAAAAGTTACGTAACTAGTTTAGAATAAAACATAACATGGAAGAAACCATCATCGACGGAGTTGGCACAAAATGACTTTGGACATTTTCGCTCATTACAGGGCCAATTTTCACGCATCATTCAGGAGCCATAATAATTTATGAAATTAAAGAAATACACATTTTATCAACCCTTTGTTAGTTTTGCACATACATAGTTACCACTAGATGCCGTTAAATATACTGTCCACAGTTTGCAAGCCAGAGTTTTAAAGTCCGGAGATAATTGTTTCATATGAAAACGAACAATATTACAGAGCTAGTCTGAAAAGATTAGGTCTTCAAAATATTATCCTTTAGTGGAATATTTAGAGCTCGAAATAATAAACGGTAATATAAGTACGTTTGATTGATCTAGCATCGGCAGACCATTTTTTTAAATATTGTACTTTGTGTTTGTACTTGATGTTCACAATCTAAAGCCCGGCGCAGACAGAGCCGACTCGACCCGATCCGACTGGTTTTCAGTCAGAATAGAGTCAGTTTCGCTCAGTCGGAGCCGATTCAACATGTTGAATCGGCCTTGAATCACCTCTGACTGGCTCTTGACTGGCAAAACCGGAGTCCTGAGGCAACACATACTGAGTTAATCAGGTTGAAAACCCGTCGGATCCGGTCTAGTCGGCTCTGTCTGCGCCGGGCTTACGTGATTCAATCAGATTTAGAATGTAACAGGGTGATTTGTATTTTAAATTGTTTAAAGGATACAAGAAATATCTTTAATATATAAATTCAGAATAAACTTTAAAATATTACAAATGTGATGTACGTTTACTAATACTATATCGTTGTGGTTTATGGAATGTTATACTGAACTTTTGATGCAAAAGACGGACATTATCTTTCAGAATAAACGTTACAATATCACCAATTTGATCATCGTTTATTATATCCCTGTGGTCAATGGATTTTTTGTTTTGTTTACTGAACTTGAAGATGCTTGCAAAAGGCGGACATTATCTTTAAGGAGAGGTTGAGAGAAGGGAAGGGTGACATGTTCATCCCATAGGGACAGGAAATCGGCTGAAGCGAACAAGAACACCACCCATGCACGGACGATTAACCGGAGAACTAGGGGCGCGACTAACGCTGCTGAACCCGAAGTGAGGGAACTATAGTGTATGCATACAATACAGTCAACCCCGTGTATAGTGACCACTAATAAGGGAAACAAGCAAAGTGTCCGCAGTCTGTAGATAGGTGACCTCTAAAGATGGGTTCCATAACAACAATGATTTTCTCCGCAGGGGATCAATTTTGGTGACCACTATGGGGAGGTTGGCTGCTATAGACAGATTACAACTTAAGCCCGGCGCAGACAGAGCCGACTCGACCCGGCAGGCTAGAGATTACCTTTAAATGGACTGCGTCGACGTGTCAGAGGGCGCTTTCCAACTGATTCACATGGAGACGACATGTTACACGAACGCAGCGCTAGTCTATATACTGTATACGCCATATATTTCGCGAGGGTTTTATTTTCGCGAATCTCGCGATTCACTTGTGAATCGCGAAATTAACAACACGCTAAAATATTCACACCAAATGCAAAGCAATACACGTACGTTTATTGCATGCAGTACTGTACTAGCATAATACTAGCATCTCTCTCTAGACAGTCATGAATGCGTGTTGGTAACAGCCGAACGCGAATTTAACCACTCCCGAAATTGTCGTTAAGTCCCGATTCGTGAACATCTATGTCTACGCGAAAAATATGGCGTATACCGCTACAGAGTTGCGCGAGTGTTGCGCTCACGCGCGATTCCGCCAGGTTCTAAAAACTCATTACGACGCTGCCCTATGCGCATTTCAGAATGTGACGACGCAGTCACATTAAAGGGACTTAGTAACATTGTCCAAATCCTCAAAACTTACTTGGAACTCTAGTGGTTCTCTTATACCTTCTCATATTCATACTAACAATAGAAGCATGGGACAGGTTTCGGTTTTTCAAATTTCCATTTCGTTCAAAAGATATGTACGATTGAAGTGTTCAGATATGAAATTGTCTACGGGATAATTTCATGCCGTGTACAAAGAAAGTACAATGAGTTAGTGAATATCACTAGCATTTCTGCTCATTTCTCTGCCAAAAAACATCCAATTAACGTGAAATGTTCACACATTACTTTGTGGACATATCATATCAAACCAATACACATTTCATTAATTACTCATCACTTTTTTCACTTGCCAACAAAGTTACTAGATCCCTTTAAAGGTGATTTTGATTCGTTAATCAAATGTACCCTTTTCTTGTGATCTTCCCCAACTCACGATGCGCGTGTAGACACGCTGGTGCGTCTATGGAGATAACATATGGAGCGCGGTGGGACGATGGCGCCTTTCCTAATGGTTGTGTCATAAGCGCCAGACCATTACAATGAAGAGGTTTTAAAGTATGGTTCTAGCGCTGGACAACTTAGTCTGGACGCACTGGCTGAGATAATGAGGCAGAAGTGAAACGTTTATAATTAATTGGCCGGTCTGTATGTGTCTTCTTCATACGTACTAAGCTAAGACACTAATATTTTAAATCGAAATATAAAGTAAGATAAATGCAGTGTTTCATGAAAAGAAAAGTGTTCATACAATAACTAACATTCAAAAGTATTTTGTTTCGTTTCAACATGACAGAGATAAAAGGGTAGAATTTTAACATTCAAATATATATATACAAACGGTAAACAATTATAATCATATTATATGCTTGCGTCTCGGATTTGTTTAATCATTGGAAAGAGCAAAGTTTCGTCCTCGATAATAAACAAAGCACATATTAATTCACCACTTAGAACTGTCTGGAGCTTCAAAATATCACAAGAGATAACACAATTTTGTAAATGACTGATTTCCGAAATGCTAGCCAATCACAGAGCTAGAATGTAAACAAATCTCTTGTGTTATTTTGCAAGCTCCTGATTAATGCTCTAAAAGGTGAATGAATATATAAGAATACCGTAGGGTGTTATCTTTGCTCTGTCCAATGATGAAAAGATACCGAGACGCAAGCACATTTAATACGTTATTTTACAAAGTGATACATAATTTTGATTGTTTTTTTATCATCCGTTTTATCTTAATAAACATGATAAATGCAGGGCCCCCCACTATAAATTGTACAAATATATCTGAATCAGTAAACGGTGAAGTAGGGACCTCCCCCCCACCCCTCCCCCTTCCAACCCACACCCTTCCCTTCCCTCCCCTCCATAAACATTATTTTTGTTAACATGAACATAATTATTTATGCATAAATATTTTACTTAAAACGAATACAGACATAAATAATTATGTCTATAATTACTTGTAGCAGAAAGCAAACTCACATCGTCTCGTAAAGCTACTTTCACACTTTGCCGAGTTGTAGTTACGAGTTTGCGAGAGTTGGGCCCGTACAAAGATTGTACAGATCATCGCAGCTCGGCCGCGATCGGTTGACTCGTATAATTATCGCAATAATCTCGACTTCGGGCTCGTAAAACACTCGTATAGCAGTCAATGTTCCCGAGCGTCCAAGAGTTGCAGGCGAGTAATTGGCACTCGTGTCAACTCGTCACTAATGACTCGTAACTCGTAACTACAACTCGGCAAAGTGTGAGAGTAGCATTACAGTCGTCGCTAAGCCCATTAGCATGATTAGCGGTAACCATTGGCGCTGTCTAGACAACATGATTATTCGAATAGAATTTCAGTTTTTATATCGCCAATAATAATTACTCTAATTGCTACGTGAACACAAATAGTATTGATTGAAAAAAGGGGATACTTCATGGTATCCCTAATATATTTCTATCTGAACTTCAAGGAAATGTATGAACAAAAAATGTTATTGATTGAAAAAATCGGATACTTCATGGTATCCCAATATTAAAGTTGTATTTGAACTTCAAGGAAAATGTATGTAAGGAGAGGGAAATGATTATACATAATACATAATTATATACAAATTATAAATCAATATTCGTTTCCAAAGATTTATAAACAAAAGACCATTCTAACAAAGGAAGTAGGCATTACATACATTAACTTCAAGTCAAATTATAAATAAAAAGGTTGCCGAGATTATTGTTTCTAAAAGTGTATATAAACTTATAAGGGCCACGTTGCAGAAAGAGATACAATCGATTGTAAATTACAATTAATTGTAAGTCAGATCATGTGACTAAATGCGCACATTTTCTGACTTACAATCGATTGTATCTCTTTCTGCAATGGGGTCAACTGGTCAAGTGCTTTTAACGGTTATGATATAGGGACTTGGTATCTCTGTTGCCGTGCAAAATAGGTTTTAATGTCTATAATATGCTTGAAAAATAGCCTGTAAATCGCCCACACTTCTGGCGCTAATAAAAGTTCTTTCATTCTAATATTACAAGAACAAAAATCTGTTGTAAAAATGCGTGCGTTCTAAAGTAATTCAAACCAACTATTAAAAAAAAACTTTAAAAAACAGGGCATTCGTAAATTTGCTTCCTACTTAATTCAGGAGAAAGGTTTTGAAATCTGGTCGCTATGCTAAAGAGACCGATTTGATTGCTATCTCCTTGAAGTAACATAAAACAACATCAACACAAACAAACAAACAATTTGTTGATTTGCGGTCACTTCTTTGGTCAAAATAACAATGTATATTTCTATCTGCATCTATAAATCAATAAGAAAAACTTAATTCCAAAAGGCGCTACATTCACTTTGTGAATATTGGAGAAATTCGCATTTACATCATTTCTCCGACTTTCTTAATTATGACTATTATGAGAATGAACCACGCCATATTTTGTTTTTGATTGCACAATTTGTCCTAAAATTTGAATTTCTAGCTAGCTTTACGTAGCTTATTAATATCGTGCCGATATCAAAAAGGGATTAAGGGCCTTTTGGAATTATGCTCTGCATTTAAGGTCACTGTCTCATAGCGTACCCAAGATACAAGGTCAAGGGAATCGTCAACAAAGTACCGCATAAATCGGATGGAGGATTTGGCGCCTTTTTGAATTAAGCTCTGCATTTAAGGTCACTGTCTCCTATATACCAAATGATACAAGGTCAAGGGAATCGTCAACAAAGTACCACATAAATCGGGTTAGAAGGGCATAAAGGTGGCGCCTGCATTGGGGGCAAGAGCTCGACCGTGACACAGGATCAGCCCTAGTTCCACTGATCTCTAGATATACTAGGATAAACCGGGGATAAATGAATAATTAATTAAAGGAGATATGAACAGTACTCTTCTTCGCTCTATTGAATTATATTATGTTATTCTATAATATATGTATACTGACATCGGTGAGCTTAGAGCGGGACTAGAGATTCTAAATACCTTGGTGAATAGGTTGGGCTTGTTTTAGCTCATCAGTTCGGGTTTTTACATGTTAAAGGGCATGTTTGGATTCGTTGATCTGGGCCCCGTTGCAGAAAGAGATACAATCGATTGTAAGTTACAATTATTAATTGTAAGCCAGATCATGTGACGAAATGCGCACATTTTTCTGAGTGACTTATTTACAATTAATTCTAACTTACAATCGAATCTCTTTCTGCAACGGGACCCAGATAAGCGGTGCCATCGTGCGAACGCCTTTTGCACGGTGCGAAATACATTCTGACTCGGTGTTTGCAGTGCGCACAACCTAGCCTAAAGCCCTCCGCACACAGAGCCGACTCGACCCGATCCGACTGGTTTTCAGTCAGGCTAGAGTCGGTTTCGCTCAGTCGTAGCCGATTCAACATGTTGAATCGGCCTCGAATGATCTCCGTCTGGCTCTTGACCGGCAAAACATGAATCTTGAGGCAACGTATATACTGAGCTGAACCGACTGAAACCAGTCGGATCGGGTCGAGTCGGCTCCGTGTGCGGAGAGCTTTAGTTTTTATAAAATGGCAAACTGCGGTGAACAATCCCACGCAAGACGACCTTTGATAAGCATTATGCACCCCTATAAATACTATTTTAAACAAACAACGACAGAGAATGGAATCGTCTTCATATGAAGATTTGACAGACAATTTAAATGAACCACATGTTGGAAAGTTAAGTCCTGATAAAGCTGCGAGGTTACACATTGACGTATTGGTTTAATGCTTCTTCGAACACTTCTTCCGAAAACAGAAATCAAAAGAACAAAGCGGTGTGCCGACTTCAAAAGCTCTAGCTTTATAAAGTTTGCGGCAATGCCAAAGAGATGAGGTAATACCGGTTTACATAAATACTTTATGTATTTCTTTTCCTTGTCCTTATTCCGAAGCTTTATATAATGTATCCCCTTGTCTTAATCCCAGCATGTCTGATTAAGCTTGTATGATTGAGACTGATAAATTTGCCCCAGATCCAACGGTACGCCTTTCTTAAAGAATAAATACATTTTTTTCCCTGAGTGGTTCCATGTACATGTATATAGACAATATCTAAATCGCGCTGTTTTGTAATCGGCTCATGTCAATTCATATTTCTCGTCGGTTCGCGGCGGCTGGTCGCTTTGATGTCTTGTGCTTTTAACGCAATTCCGGAAAATGGGTTACATGCGTTATGCTTACGCCAATTCCGAATGTCAATTTCGCGCATCAAAACTCCTTATGTCGGGCCATGCGGGCATCATATTATAAAGCGCCATAAAACAATATACATCAAACCCATGGACTGATTGAAATTGGTTGGATTGTGTATGTACTTATCATTTAGCCTTGCGTTCTCATTTGCTTTCGATCAAAGAGCTGAGAGAGGATGGAGCAAGATGGCGCCATGAAGCTAGTCTAATATCGATGAAGACAAACTTAGACATTCTATACTATTAAATATATAATTTGAGAACTGGTTGATGTTTGTAAAGTTGCAGAAAACACGGATGTGCGCGGCCACGGTTAAAGGGATCTTGTAACTTTGTTGGCATGTGCAAAAACTGGCAAATGGTTGGTAAAATGTGCATTTCTGTGATCTGATATGTCCACCGAGTGATATGTGAAAATTCCATGTTAAATGAATGTCATATGTCCGAGTAATGAGCGAAAATACAAAGCGATATTCGCTAAAGGTGCACCTGTAAAGTGTCAGACATTGCCCAAAATAACATTTGAGACTTTAATCCTGTACCAAAATCATTGTAAGATATGTCCGAATGATGTGTGAAAGTTTCATGAAAAAAGAACACTGCTTTCTTGGTTAAAAAAGCGAAAATATGCGTCAGATTTTACAACGGACGTTTATGAGGTTTATGACCATTAATTAACGCTTTTGAGCTGAATGATAGATATCGTCATACTAAAAGGGCATTTGAAAACAATCTATTTTATTCTTCTCTTACCATAAGCTAAACAACACGGTAGAAGAGAAACGAGGAAGCTCCAATTAATTTTCGTGGAGTTGGACACTTTACAGGCATCCCTTTCATCATTGCACTGACTTTGTACACAATTATAGCTATCCAGCATAAATCTGAACATTATACAATCATGTATATCTTTATAACGGAGAAATTTGGAAACCCAAAGCTGTTCCATGCTTTTGTAATTCGAATACAAGGTATGACAGAACCGATAGAGTTTCAAATAAGGATTTTGACAATGTTACTAGATCTATCTTTTAAGTTTAATACTACAATGATTTCCGATTTCAGTAATGGTAAGTGTTAAAGTTTTAGTTATGATTTGAAGCATATTCGCCACCAGGACAATAATTGGCAAGGACTCTCTTGTTTAAGCCGGAGTGCGAGACGCGTTTAGACGTTTGAAAACTGACGGACACGAAATAGGCGGACCACAAATAAAAACATCCAACAACTAATACGATCGCATTTTTGCGAGGAGATTCGATCGCAAGAATTGTATTCCCATATCATAATTTGGGCGGCAGACAAAAAAGGGTTCAGACTTCAGACAACCCATGAAAAGGGGAAGACAGCGAACTCGTTAGAATAATCCTTCATTTTCTGTATTGTCTTAAGGTTTCTTCCATACCAAGTGCATTTGTATTATTTTGTTACTTTAAACAAAATAAACACGGGTACGAATTACTCGATGTGATATTAGTATTGTCTATTCAAACATTAAATCGCTGTTCAAGTCGTTCTCGATATCCACAGGCGGCGATGGTATATTAAACCAAGTGTTGTTATACCAGACTAAAGTTGAAGGAATGGACAGGGGGAGGGCACCCCTGCACGTCAAGAGGCTTATATACACGTGCTAAACAATTTATGTTATTATCGATAATCAATGAAAAAAACATGGTGGGCAATGTGAGTACAGGGCTTCTCACATGCATGGGGGCATTCAATCACCCATACGCCCCCCCCCCCCCCCCCCAACCCGGCCCTTTCCGCCACCATTTGTAACTTGAAAGGCTGTTCGCATACAAGGGTGGAATCGTGGTTTATCCAGACTGAATAAGAGCATAACTAGATATAGAGCGTTTAAAGAAGGTAATCTAAGTTCAAGGGCATTATTTTACGATTGCGCATGAACACATTGTACATGATTGTAGACTATAAGGCCCCGTTGCAGAAAGATACAATCGGTTATAACTTTCAATCGATCGCATCTCTTTCTGCAACGGGGCCAAGAAGTAGAGAGGAACTTTTCAGCTTTTATTTGATACTTTGCTTGCATCGAGTACATTGTTCTTTAAGATGACATGTTCGAAATATGTGTATTTTCGTTTTGAAGTAAGACAGAAAACGTGGATGTTGTCCTTACCTTTTTCATTCACCTACCCATTCCACGCATCCTAGCACCTTCCCTCTAAACACAAAGATGACAACGACAATATCCTGAACAGCTCTTCTCACCATAGCCAGGGTCGTTGCGCACGGCATCCACCTCGTGTCGAATGCGTCCCTGCAAATCACACAGGTCACGAGAAGGAGATATACACACCAAATAAAGAAGTCAAAAGTTGTTAAATCAGGGGACCTCGGTTGCCATTCAACAAAGAGTTCCCATATAGTCTATCCATGAGTGCGACAAGATGATGGGCTGATGGGGAACCGTCTTGGACCCACCAGAACTGTCTAGGTCCCCGTCTAGAGGTACACTCATTGCACCTGTCGCTCGATGTGTTCCTCCAACTGAGGTACAACATCTTCATTTTTTTTATCTGAAGGCACATGTTCCATTGTATGTTCATTTCAAAGAAAATGGCTTAATCAATTCACAACTTCCGCAAAGTCCCATCAAAATTGCAAATTTTAAGTCTATTTTGTTGCGTGCTTCCAGTTTGGTGAAATGTTGTCACCACGAATGTCCGTTGCATGCTCAACTGCAATAGTTGAACCATACTTGCATTTGACATCGCTAACTAGAAGACCAACCCCAAAAACTCACTTCAATAACCCACTTGATAATCAATGAACGTGTGCTTTTGTCGGTGTAGCATGCCTTGCCTCAGCTTGCATCAGTGTTTTCTAAACAAGTCATGTTCAATAACAATGTACTCAGTCATGCATTAGCCCAAACTTGCAAAAAGTGGGTTTCGTTCCTGTCATCTTCAACAACAACTTGGAACCCATCAATGTCTGACATTGCTGATTCAGGATAGGTATCAAATGAATGCTAAATAGTTACTGCTTACGTTTACTTCTGATTAAGGTGTGAAAATATTACATTTTAAAATAATTAACTTTGAACTTCGATAACCTTTTTTTAAACACTCGGTATAGTAAACACACACATTTTAAAAGCCGAGGCGGCGATTTAAGTTAGATATAATTGACAGAGAAAACATAATGCTGCATATTTCACGCTTTTGAAAGTGTGTATATCAGTTTGTTTGCTTTATATTGTGTGTTTGTTAGTTGGTTTGCTTTTGTTGTTTTGTTTGTGTGTAATTTGTAAGTTTGTTTGTTTGGCTTTCTTGTAATTCGTATGTATACCCCCACCAAACGAAGATTGAAATATGGTATATTTATGTTTGCTTTTATTTGTTTATTCAAGTTTGTTTGTTTGTTTGTTTATTTGTTGTTCATTTTTTGTTTTTTGTTTATTAGTTTGTTTGTTTGTTTGTTTGTTTGTTTGTTTGTTCGTATGTTTACGATTAATCGAAGATGGGTGCAAAGAGGGGGCAAGATGAGGAAGGGAGCCCAGCCCGTGCCAAAAAATTAAAGGCACTTGGTAACTTCGTTGTCAATTGCAAAACCATACGTTAGAGATGAGAGGTGAGGGCGAGGTAGAGGGAGAGATATAGAGAGGGATTATTCCCATTAATCAAAACCTTACGATGCCTATGCGATAAAAAAAAATAAAAGACAAACAAATCCCACCCACCAGAGTTCAGACACACACAATTAACACTAATGCCCGGCGCAGACACAGCCGACTCGACTGGTTGTCATTCCGATCGGCTCAGTTTTCAGTGCCTTGCGACACACATTTTGCCTGTCGAAAGACAGTCGGATGATAGTTGGGGCCAATTCAACGCGATGCAACGGATTAGACCGACCGGGCCCACCTCTAGCCTGATTAAAACCAGTCGGATCGGGTCGAGTCGGCTCTGTCTGCGCCGGGCTTAACACATATATATATTTATTAATGTGTTATCATTAAATTCAGGACTCGTATATTCTCAGAATTGAGGCCATCTATTACATTAGTATGACACCATTTTTAAAGTAACGTTTTTGAGACGATGAGAAAAGGAGACAATTATTTATTCATGGCCCCTTGCATTGATTCCTAAAGAAAAATAAAAACGAGCGAATTAAACCACCTCCACAGGCACAACACGTATACCGTAAATCTCCGTGTATAAGACGCACTTTTTTTCCGTCGGAAAAATTTCAAAGTGGGGGGTGCTTTTTTTTTTTTTTTTTTTTTTGGACACCCTGTAGTCATGTTGAATGTGTATAACACATGGTTTAGGGCGTGACAAGTGCTTGATATTTGTTGCAGCATTCAGCAAAATATACATTTTTCTCACACAAAAAATATTGGTTACAGTTGTAAAAATTGCAAGTTTATTGAGCAGTAATACTGCTACTAATGAATATTCATACATTTGTGAGCAGCATTACTAATTAGATATGCAATTTTCTAACCAGTGTTTATAAGTTTTGCTCATAATTAAAAATAGTTGTTCGTAAATTTAGAAAATTGCATTATATTTAGTGAGTATTGGTGCTCATGAATATTCATGAATATGAATATGAATATTTATGAGCACCAGTGTTACTGCTCAATAAATGTGCAATTTGTGTACTAACCACTATTTTTATGTGAGAAAATGATGTTGATGAATGCTACATTCAACATTAAGCTATTGTCATGCCCTAGACCAGTGGTATACGCATTCCAACAGCACTTCAGGGTCTTAGCAAAACAAATACAGGGTGTCAAAAAAAATACATGTTTAACACGGTCAAAGGGATCAAGTAACATTGTCCAAATCCACACAATTTAATCAGAAATCCAGTGGTTCTACCGTGTTGTATCCGTATTACCAATAGAAGCATGAAACAGGTTTCGGTTTTCAAATTTCCCTTTCGTTAAAAAGATATTTACGATTGAGGTGTTCAGATTTTTAACTATCCACTGGATAGTCATATCTGTGTAATGAGTTAGGGAATATCACGTTGCATTTTTGCCCAATACCCGCGGCCATATAACATCCAAACGTGAATTATTCACACAATACCTAGAAGATTACATCAAATCACGAAACTACGCATTTTGCCAACCATTTATCACTTTCTGCACATGCCAACAAAGTTACCAGACCCCTTTAAACACACATGCAAACACACTTTTCAAATATGTTTATCTTTCAAATAGGACGCCGTTCTCGGAATGTATCAAGGTTAATTCCATAGTCAAGTATGGAATTATATCGTAATGAGGCCCCCGTTCATAGTTAAAATAGACATAATCCTTTATATATTTATATTATATTTATATAGCGCCTAATATGATTAAAGGGACAGGTCCACTTTTACAAAACGTCTGAACAGCTTTCAGTTGACGGATGGGGATCAATGTAACACGCAAAAAAAAAATCAGAGCGAACAGCTCTCTAATTTGGATTCTACGAATGAAAAACGAATGCGTCCCTCCATTTAAACTATATATCGGTCAATAAAGGAGTTCAACTGATTTAGCATAATATTACAACAATATAGTACTAATTCTCGTAAAGGTATTGTGAAGCCGACATTTGTTAACGTATGTCACGGAAAAAGATCTCAAAAAGAAAGAATATATAATTACATGTAGTCAGTTTAAGCGATGTTTGGGTATTTTGCTTGGTAAACGCTCACACATTAGTACTTATGCGCGAGTCACGTAGCTAGCGCGGGTCACGTAGGGGTCATGCATACCGATCTGGCACTCCATGAAATCTATGTACAAACTTACTCACCGGCCGAAAATACGTATGTACATAATTAACCGACGTCCCTCAGTTTATTCAGTTTTAGGTCTATAACTCCACGAAAAAGAGATTTCAAGCCCTAATTTTTTCAGGCATGCTATTAAATGACATTTCCTTTCATATAAGACAATAACCTCGCAACTTTTGAATGTTGGCTCTAAGCGATTTACTGTGATATTGTACAATTAACGAAAAATAGAGATATCGCATTCTGCAACCAAAATATTGTCTTGTATACAAACACCTTTTTCATTATAATCACCTCGCACTTTCTCATCACTGAATCCCATACATTTATACACAAACAATCGTTTACATAATCATAAACGTTTATATATCTTTGATTGTATATTCCACGAATATGAATGAGAAACAATAAATTATGGCCGACTAAAGAATAATATTAACTAGTTTTTATCATTGTATATTGATGGCATGTACACTGGGGTTGGTTTTCTACCCCCCCCCCCCCCCCCCCCCCACCCGCATCCCATCCATAGGAAACATTGCACCCTTCCTCACCCCTTCGCCCTCATTAAAATACGTGGGAAAATCCTATAAAATAATATTTAACGCCAAATTATGTTTTCATAAAGAAGCCCCCCCCCCCCCTAGACACTTGTAGCTTTTTTTTAGCCCCCTTGTGTACACCTATCTTGGTTGATTCTGGTTACGCCATTTCTCGCACAATGGCGCCCAAGACAATTCGAACTACTAAACGTCTCATCAAATTAATTTCCCGTCTGACGTTGAAACAAAAAGGATTTTATACTCTTGCCAATTATTTGCAAGCCTCCTCTTCTTCGTTTCAGGAGAAATGACACATACACTCGCAAATAATAATTTCGTCAACTTCATTTTCATTTCCCTCATCGTTTTAGCGTAATAAAGTATGATTGCCCCCCCCCCCCCCTCCCCCTCCTCCCTCTCCCTTTGACATTCTCTTCTGCTCATCTTCAACCTCCGTTTATCATTTCCGTCAATCATACTTTGTCAATCATGCGACTCAATACTAAATATATATAATACGTTCACATCTTCATAAGACGGAGGATTACGCATCGCATTTTAAAGGGATCTAGTAACATTGCCCAAAATCCACAAAACATCATCAGGAATCTCGTGGTTCGCTCATACCTTGCTGTGTTTGTATTACCAATAGAAGCATGGAACAGGTTTATTTTTTTCGAATTTCCCTTTTGTTAAAAAGATATTTACGATTGTTATGTTCGGATTTTTAATTATACAGTGTGTCCCAGATAAAACGAAACCGGATTTCATGGCAGAAAATTTCTGTCATAATGAATAATTTCTTTGATGAGATATGCATGAATGAAAAGCTCTGTTCCTCTTCTTTCATTTGATGTACAACTTATGGCACATAATTCACGCATGACTGAATTAGTACAATGGAAATTGGTGTTACCAAAATTCCATTTGCACGCAGTAATTGCAGGTTTGGGTAAGTTTTTAGGGTAGTAAACGTACCTATTTTGAAAAAAGACAAACACCGCATAAAATTCATATTTGTATCTTTTATATGACACCTCATGATTAAAAAATGAGGAAATGTATAACTTTGTAAAAAGTCAGTACAATGAGTTGGCGAATATCACTTTCAGCATTTTCGCTGATTACTCGGCCATAAGCATCTATTTTAATGTGAAATGTTCACACGTGCATATACTCAGTGGACATACCATATCACAACAATACACATTGTATCAACCACTCAACACTTTTTG